>JAJEJO010000193.1:0-114758 GCA_020662805.1 Glaucomys volans | reverse complement strand
TTCAGTCTGGAGAGGCCAGGCAAGGCTTCCTGGAAACTGTGCAATGTTGGAGGTAAGAGGGAGAAGACTCAGGGGCATGAGAAGGGTCTAGATAAATAGAGCAGCTTGGTATCTATCTGAGATAAGAGAGACCATGAGCTCTCTAGAAAAAGACCCAGTACTGACTGACTAACAGAAACAATTGCTTACTCATAAGGATCATTTCCTGTGTTCTTCAATATTAGACTCAGTGGCATAGCTGGAGAATACGGAAGTGGAATGTGAAACTGGCATGCTAGTGCTGAACCTCTGCTTTTGTTCACTGTGCTATTCTTTCTACAGTAGGCTCTCAGGAAATGCTAATTGTCCACCTTTCTCTCCTTTCCAAAGCATACGATATCCTGAAATACACTTGTATTTATTGCTGAATTTTAAAACTCAGCTACTGTGTCTTGGAGATCATGAGCAAGAGAGTTCAATTCTGTAGTCCACCTAAAATACTGAGGTTTTGAAAGAATAAGAGGCCTGCCACAGTTCTTATCAGCAACAGTATCGAGCCTAATGACTTTTCCCCTGGCTTCTGTTAAGTGGAATTTGACTAGCAAGAGTAATGTAAAGACTGACAATTTCTTCCATAGATTTCACCAGTCCTGGCACATTAGTGCCACTGTGATTCCATCATAGTTCTTCTTGCTCTTACTTTTCCTATTTCTATTTTACCATTATAGCACACAATTTTTCTGCAACTGAAACAGTTTAACTTTTCTATTGCTCCCTGCCAGTCTGACTGGACTACAGTTGAAACTTTCTGAAAATGAATCATTATATTTCTTTACTTCTTTAATGTCCTCTTCTTTCTTGTGCTTAAAGCTATTTCTTTACTTTGCCCTGAAGTAATCAATGGATATGTGATTGACTCTCCTAGAATTATAATTACCTAGGATGATCTTTCGTGTACCACTGAATTAAGATTAATGAAGTATTCCTGGTTGGACCCTCAGACTTTCTAGAAAGCAAGATTTTTAAAAACAAGTTATATTTATGTGTATAGTAATATATACATGTAATATATATTTTATATGTAAAACATAAATTCTACCTTCAATATATATTTTATTGAATAAATTTCTGCCTCTGTATGAAAAAGACATGTGCATACCCCCCACATAGCATATCCTAATGTCTGCATGAATATGAATTTGGATGTATTGCATGACTTTCTCTTGGGTTTTGTCAGGCTTAAGCTTTGTATATCAGTGACTTGAGGAGGATTAATTCATCCATTAAAGAATTCAGGTGTACTGTAGAGTTAGGGGGCAAAGAATGGGGTGGGAATCTTTTATGACTCTGGAGATTCTGGTAGATGGCTGACCCTCTTTCACAAGTTAGAACTGAGAAGTTTGTCCTTAGGTATACTGTAGAAGTGATTCAAGAAAAATCTGCTTGCCACCTTCTCTTGGGTATAAACAGATTGATGTACAGGTGCCTTTCCTGGGTAGTGGGTACTAAGTTTCCCTCCTAGAACCATGACTGTTTGAAAATAGATCAGAAGTTTAGGTGGAGGATTTGATGGCCTGGTGGTTAAGGCTTATCTCATTAGCCATATCATCCCACTTTAATTTACTTGCTGTCTTTAGTTTCCATTCATTATCCTTACAGGGTAATTGTCCTCACAGCCTTGAGGGTTCTAATGCTATTTTTCATTAAGTTAAGGAGACAGTGTTCTCATACCACCTCTTACAAAAGTCACACAGAGATGGTACTTTTTTTCTTATAGACAGACTCCACACATAAATATCAATGCTAGTATTTGCCAAATTAAGTGAACTCTAGTTCAGTCTATCATCATACATGCAAATTGGTATTGATTATCTTTCAAAGATTCCAAATATGCTTTCTTAGTTGTTGAAATTTTCACCATAAATTATCATTTGGGAATGCAAAATTAAAGGTACTACTTATTGAGCAACAAATACTACATTCTGAATATAGTATATGTCTGTTGAGTGAATCAATGAAATTTATAAGTATTTGGGTAATTTCTATAATTATACAGCACCAAGATTTTGTTTCTGCATCACCCCGAATTGTTAATTTACCACTTTTTATAAATCGTCTATGCAGTTGTTTCCTTTCCTGATTCATGTAGGAAAGGAAATGACTATCTTTCAAGTTGTCATGGTTTTATTCAAACCTACCATCTAATGGGGTGGGGAGGAGATTGCTGGCTTTACTGTAACACTATCAACTTTCTAGTCTTTTTTATGCATTGATAGGGATCGAAAGTATCAGGAATAAAACTTTAGTATCTGTCTGTAGTGGGGATCGGTAACTCATTAAGAGGCATGGCCAACAATGTCTTATTGTTATGTCTTCATCAATTGCCTAATAAGGAGGAAATCCTTGTGAAATGAGATAAGAGGTTTTTTTGGTTTTGGTTTTGGTGTTTTGTTTTGTTTTGTTTTGTTTTGTTTTGTTTTGTTTTGTTGGTGCTGGGGATTGAACCCAGGGCCTTGTGCATAGGAGGCGAGCACTCTACCAACTTTTCCATCCCCAGCCAAGATGAGAGGTCTTGATTGGTAAGTGAGAAGGAAAAGTTTGGGAGAAAAAAAAAATCCTTATGCTGCCTGCATAATCATGTTATTCCTAATGATGATCTTTGGGTACAGATGAGTAGACTTGGTATCTGAAAGGGGTCCAAAGAAGGAAGGTATTTAGGAAGGTGGCTTAGAAATGTTCCAAAATAGCAAAAACAAATGTTTTTACAGTGTTTTACATTTGTGAGTTATTGTCTACTTAGACTGGAAAGGATTTGTAGAAAGATCCTCAGGCTTTTGATTTTCAGTCTCTCCTTAGAATGCAGTCTTGATTCCCCAAATCAGTATTGCTTGGTTCTCAAGTCACAGTTTTCTTTTTTTTTTTAAATTTTATTTATATTTTATTTATTTGGGGGGGATTAAAATTTTTATTTCAAAAACTTGGATAGCTTCAATATCCAGATCATTCAAGCCACAATTTTGTGCCATAGCATCACAATTGATATGTTTATCTAATTTAGTAAACAAAGGAAAGTTATAATCCAGAATCATAGAATTCTGATTCTCAAACTTGGCATATCAGTGGTAGAAGATTACCTTGTTTCACATTTAAGTTCCTCCCTAACTGACTTTTTCACTGGAATCATGATTTATCATTTTGCTAGTTACAAATATGCTAGTTGAACCCTAAGGAGAGAGTCTTTTTTTGGCTATATGGATTCTGAAATCTCTATTCATGAGATTAGTTGCAAATATCTCGGGCAGTTGATAAACTACCAAAGAGCAAGTTGACCCTGAGTTATGGTCTGCAGACTCCTTATGTGGCCATTCTTTCAGTCCTCACCTAGAGAGCAGTGCCTTGAATAGTCTCAAGTAATTCCTAAAGATACGATTGTATCATTTCCAGTTTTGTTCATAGTTCTTGAGACAAAGGTTGAGTTGCATCTCTAATAGTCCCCAAAGATATCAGGGACCATATCTATGAAGTGTCTAGATGGGACCCCTTGCTCTGTTTGGCTTGGGAACCTGAGTCAGGCCAAGGGCATTGCTCATTGCCTTCCATTCCCCTGGCTGCATGCCTTCAGCAGTATCTTCAGACTGTGGTTATCTTATTGCAATTCTCATGATCAGAATAACACAATGATATAAAATAGCAGATCACCCAAAGTCCATGAGCATGTATCTTTCACATGATAGTTTCTGACTGGCTGTGGAAGGAATGCAGGGAGGATCTTTGTGACTCTGTCATCATGACACTAAAACCTTGAGATCTTGTATGTCTGAGTGAGTCCTAGGCACAGGTATGGACATCTTTTGCAATAAGCTTCTGCCTTAGTTTCCTGAGGAGCATCTGTGGTAGATGCAGTATCATACCATCCACACCCTCCCCTTTCAGGACTTTGGCTTCCTGCCTCCAATTCTGTGAGTGTGGGGAGAAGGGAGCTGCATTACTTCCCCAGAATTGCCATCTGGAGAAGAGAGAATCTATTTTGCCTAACTTCATGACTCTTCTCATGCCAATAACTAACTCAAAGGGAGTATAGAGGCCTGGTTGCATTGCTCCAATTAAGAATGATTCTGCAAGATCATTCTAGCTCCAGAGTGTGTTCTACCTGGATCTTGCTGTTGAACTCAGGAGAAGCCTCCCCATTGAATTCTCTTTTGCCTAATGTCTGTCTCAGAGTCTGCAAGCAAGCAGTCTACAGCAGCTTCTCCATGAAAAGTACCCCCAGATGATGTTCTTAATATCATCTGCCTCCTTTGACTCTCTCAACCTACCTAAGTGTAGACTTGCTGTCCTCTGGGTGGAACTTTACTTTCTACTCCCAGCTGCTGGGAGATAAACTACTTTCAGTGAGTAGATTATCTCCCACTTGACCTTGAGAATACCCTGATGCCTGGGTCTCCCATTTACAATACTGAGTTCCCTTAGGCTCCAACATCTCCTGCAACCAGGAATGCTGCCAGCTCCTCCATACACTGCACAGCTGGCTACCCCTGCAATAGCAGCTCTAAAACCTAATCAGTTGCACCTACTCCCAATTTTAATATGATCCCTGATTCTCTTTGAATTTTCCCAATTTTAGTTGCCTGTATTCCTGAAGGCAGACTGAGAAATAATGTTTTCTGTTGTAAATAAAATACATTTAAGTAACACTTAAGTAGGATTGTACTTGGAAAATCTTACCGACTATTGAAAATACACAACTGAAGCTTATGTGAGAGATCAAAAAATCACAGGATAACTTCAACAATAAAATGATGGTGCATACCCTGAAGATTCTATCAAAAGGTTCCTGCAAAACTGATATAGTTTCTTCCATTCTGTTCAAATTTTGGTTATCTCTTCTTTCAGGGTCTCAGGAAAATGTTTGAATGATGTAACTTCCAACTCAAATATAGTTTAAAATTAACCCATTTTGCCCCATCATCCCGGATATAAAAATGTAATATAGTTGTATGTATTATTTTATTGTAGAACATATGTGGCATATGTCACATGTAATATATATAGTATTATACTATGTTTATAATATAATTATTATAATATTAACTAATATAATTATATATGAGCTCTAGATTATTATTTCCAACCTATTTTAATGTACTTGTGTTAATTTTGTTGAAATATTAAAAAAGTTGAAAATTTTTGGACTAATGGGTTAAAACTTACCACTTTTAAACCTAAACTGAGGCACTCTCTTGGGAAAATGTAGGTACTATTAGAGTATTTAATATTCAGAAAATGTCTCTTATGGTAGAGGTTTACTCTGATTTTAATATTTACTTTCCTCTCTTGATTCCTTCCCAAGTTCCTGTTGACTCTGTAAGAAATTTTTCAGGCTGGATATTTTAATATTTCTGAGAACAAAATAGATATAAAACATGGTTTTGCCTGTGAGGAAGTGGAAAATTATTTCCTCCTTAATTGTATGTGAACAGAGACTGTTCTTACTTGGCATAATGGAATGTATAGCATTTAGCATTCCACATTTGCAGTATTTGTCTCTGTAAGTGTGCATGGAGCATGGAGAGTATAAGGAGCAAGGAGGGAGAAAGAAAAAGGAACGTGTGTAGGCAAGAATGACTTGTAGCAAACAATGTTGCTCTACTTTGAGTAATCCTCTTTAATGAGTCACATTGGCACAATCTAACATGATTCTGATTCATCTGGAGAATTTGTGATGGATTTGAATTTAATTATGGAATTGTAAGAGGTATTTAAAGGGTAAAAAAAAGATGACAGTTTTCTGGTTAGTAGGAATGAAGAACATTTATTGAAACCAAAAAGAAAGATGATGACAAGTCTATTTCACATGTGAGTTTCCCTAACATGAATCATAATTTTTAAATAGCTTCTACAGTTTGGTAATTAAGCCTTTAATTAGTCTTTCACTGTATTGATGAACGGAAGCTCTAGATTTCCCTTGTTTTATTCTTACTAAAATTTCTAGTATCAATTATGCTTCCTTCAGTTCTAATTATCTTAATGAATCATAGGAGGGGGAAATATATCTGTATGTATGCGTACATATATGTCAGCATGTATACACACTCACACATGCCTCTTCCTTAAAATTTTATTTAAACACTTGTCATCATGACATTAAGGGTGCCTAGAACTAGCAGTTCACGGTAGGATGAGTGCAACAGGAATCAAACTATAGTACTTTCATTAATTGCAACTTACAATCATGTAAAAAATTGTGAGTTCCACATTCATTATGTCATACATTGTATCACACAGTTATTGGTGTACAAATGAAGCCCCCAAGGTCAGAAGGCCACTAGTGCAGTTAACTTGTTGTCTATTCTATTGCCCTGCTGAAACTCTTTCTGCCATACTCTCCTCCCTCTGAAATACAATTTTATATCTCTCCATATGGTAAACCAACTTATAAAACAGACCACATTTTGTTAGAGAAGAAAAATACAGAAATGTCTTTTTTTCACAGCTGTTTCTACCATTTGAGCTTTTAAAAAATTATGTGTATGACTCTTAGATTGTAGAATTATGAGCTCTTTCCTTTCTACTTACTCTGGTGGCCAGAAATGAGAGAACATTCTTCCAACAACTTTTAAAAAGTCAACACTTGAAACAAGAGGATGAGGCTAAATGACTCTGTTTACAGTCCTGATAATTTTTGTTCAGTTTGTTGCTGCTCAGAGAAGGTATTGCTTCCAAAGCCTCTTGGATCACTGTGATTTTAGTCAGATGCTGAGGAGGCTGCTTATGGTTATACATCCTCAGATAGACTGATCCATTCATTCCAGTAAACTTTTAAGTTCCAAGAGAATTTCAAATGAAAGAACAAATTTTATGGATATCGTTACTAAGGGCTGGGCTCAGAGAGATGAATTAGAAGGCAAACTGTCTTTTGTAAACAACAGAGTTTGGATTGCAATAATAATTGTCATTTTTTCTTCTAGCATCTAAGTATTCTTCATGCAAAGCATATTCCAACTGGAGCAGTGATGGACAGTAACATTTATTTTTATGTGAGCAGTAATCCAAAACTTCCTTACTTGCCAGACTTTCTTAGGGTTTTTACAACATTTGTAATAGTTCTGTGGGTTTGTCTTTTCCTTGAAATGGTTTTGCTGCAGTAAAAGAAAACTCTTTAACAGTTTTCCTTAATCTGTTTTTTTCAGTTGTATCATCATGTGAAAGTGGCATTATCTGCTAGAAGCAAATTTGGGTTTCTGTTCAGCATTCTTTCTGGCATGTATGTGATTTTTATATTGTTAGAAGACCCTTTTAGAAAGATTTCTTTTCATGGTTGTAGCTGTAATGAAACAAAACACTGTGCTTAAGATATCTCTGTACTTAAAGTTTCATCTTCCAGTAGTAATCACTGTTGTTTCTGGGGGGCATAACTTTGAATATCAAGTTGATATAGCATTGCAAATTACTTTACATCCTGTTTGGTTCGCTGATGATATTTTATTTGTAGTTATATAGTTAGTGATGAAAACCCTGGTCACACATAGGCTGTGTGTGTGAGGAAGGGCATTTGTTGTTGTCAGTGTATTGTTTCTCCCTTTTGTTAATATATCTTTGGGAAGGGAAATCAGATAGAATTCTTGGTCATGGAGTCCTCCCCAAGGTGGGCCTGATTTGTGTGGCTCTTAGGGCCAATAAAGGAAGTTTTCAGCACCATGGACAGTTCCCGAAGGAGCCAGGGACTGACTGGGTGTTTCAGTTTCCTTACCTAAAGTCTGTTTAAGAGCAGACCTTAAAGGTCCCCCCCCAACCCCCGCTCGTTCACACATGTCAGCAGTTTTCCTCACAAAATATATTAGATATCTTTATTTCCCTTCATTTCAGACAAATTGAAAATATATCTTGACCAGGAGAGAAAAAAGTTGATGGTAACTCACTTTGTTCAGATAACGCTGGATGTAAAATGAGAGTGATGACTAGGGAGAAAGTTAAGCTGCTGAGGCCTTCGTGAAAAAATGTGAATTAAAGTACTGAAAAGAGCCTACTGATGATGGTTGTGCATTCTAGAACAAAGAGGCCAACAATTGATGGGAGAGAAAAAAAATTTTGATGGGTTTTCCCTTGTGCAAGTCACAGAGTTCCTCAGCTCTTTGTCACATGAAAGCTTTAAAGGAAACTCATATTCAGTTATCAGAAATTGCTTCCCCTTGATTTATGATCTGGTCAGGCCCTCCTTGGTAAGCTCTGTGAACTCTTCCTACCAAAAAAAGAGAAACTGCAGATGGATCCGGCATATATAAATACATGTTGGCAGTGTATATATAACTTCACACAGCTCAGAGATAATAAATTGAGTGTCCTGTCAATGCAGGCTGAATAAACACATTTGTTGTAAATGATCTGACAATAGAATTATTGATTATAAATCCAAAGTTTGACATTTGGAATCGCATCCCCATTTCATTTCTAAGGAAGGGTGTGACTCTTGATCCTTTCTCTAGGAGCAACTAAGCAACATCTCTGGCAGCTCAGTGTCTTCCTGCTGTGATTAATTAATCTGAAGTCACTCAGATCTCTATCTTGTGTGGATTGCATTAACCTTGCTCCACTTTTCCACAGCAAAATGTGTAGCTAGTGCCCTCTATGTAAGCTGGACTTTGCCTGCCTCTTTTCATGCTTCCTACTTTGAAGTAGGAAGAGGAGAGCAGTCAGGAGAGACTGGACCAATTACCATGTGTTTCACACATCGAAATCCTTACTCTGTTATTTAGACATAAATACAGTGAGGATATAGCCTCATTATTTTTTTCCCTGTGTGAGTCAATTTATGGGTGCTTTTTAGAGAATTTTCTCTCGTTTTATAAAGATTTGTATGTAAACCTTGGTAAGCAAATGAACTGTAAAGATTGATTCACCAAGAAAATTATTTTCCAGAGCATTTTAGTTAATCCAACTTTATCAAGCATTCATCTCACCAGAAGTAAAATTAAATGTGAGCTATCTTTTAAATATATTTTAAAATCTATAGCCCTGCTGTTAAAGTTATAGCAACCCATCCACCAACTCACATGCTCAAAGAGGATTGGAGTGATTTCATGAATTTCTACCTGCAGGATTTGCTTTGTTGTTTTCACAATTTACAAGTAGCTCAACTGGAAGACATAGAAGTGTTTACTTCTTCAAAATGATGCTGAACCTTCATATTTCAAGTTGTGCTTTTCTACTTTTCTTTCTAGTACTTTAGCCTGGATTTTTTCCCCAATTTTTTTTTGAAAATACCATTCAGTAACTACTGCAAATTTGCATGTTCCACTTAATTCACCACCATATGTTGTCAAAGAACACTGCCTCATCTCTTTCCTAACAAAAGGTATATTTTACTTTTCTTTTTGTCTGTCCAGAACTCAACACTCAGAGTAAATAATTGGCCTTTTGGTCTTCTGGAAGTGGAAACTGAACACTCAATTTATTTTTAAAGGTTTTGCCCTAGCCATGACAACTATAGATGCATGATGCGTAGGGCTCATTGATAACACTTGTCATGTTCTCTTTCTAGGATTACTATACTTTGTCTTTAACCTTTATTAGCAGACTTTCAGGCAATTTTAGTAATATTTTGCATGATGGGTGTTTTGGTTTAGATATTAAGTGTCCCCCCAAATCTCATATATGAGACAATGTATGGGAGTTTGGAGGTGAAATGATTGGGTTATGAGAGCCTTAACCTAATCAGGACACTAATCCCCTAATGGAATTAACTGGTAATATAGGCAGGTAGAATGTGACTGGAGGATGTGGGTCATTTGGGATATGTCTTTGGGGTATATATTTTCTATTTAGCAAATGGAATCAATCTCTCTCTCTCTCTCTCTCTCTCTCTCCCTCTCCCTCTCTCTCCCTCTCTCTACCTCTCTCTATGTCTCTCTTTCTCCCTCCCTCCCTCCCTCCCTCCCCCTCTCCCTCTTTTTCTCTCCTTCTTCCTGGCCATGTCCTAAACCACTTTATTCCACCACAGCCTTCTACTATGATGTCCTACCTCATCTTGAGCCCTGAGGAGTGGAGCTTGCTGCCTATGAACTGAGATCTCTGAAACCATGAGCCCCAAATAAACTTTTTCTTCTCCAAAATTGCTCTTGTCAGGTCTTTTAGTCACACTCATATAAAAGCTAACTAAAACAGCAGGCATGACTAGATTTTATGTGTTAGTTGAATATGCTGAAGAAACAGGGAGCATGCTGTTCTGTCAGTTTTAGATTAATCTTAATGTTTTGGATGACAGAGTGTTCAGATCGTGAGGGGAATATGTGTACTTGACCAAAGTGACCCAGTGGACACCAGGAACTGGCAAATGCACAGTCCTATAGGAAGTTTATGAACAGTTAAGAAATATCTCACTGTCTTTCTCTGAGAACTTGTCTCTGTCTCCTCTCTTACTGCCATTTTCTTAAACAAATATAAAATTTTGCGAGTTAGGGCAGGATGAGTTCGTTCTCAGAGTCTCAATTTTCTTTACAGGGAAATGGGGACAAAAATATTCTCTCTTAAGAAATCTTTACTGATTAAATGAGATAATGTATATGAATGCCTCAACTCTTGTGCCTGGCAAGGAGCCCAGACATAGTGGTTAAATTGTAATCAGATCCAATGTAAAATCTAATTTATCTACATTCTATTAGTGAAGCATTTTTTAAAATTTATTTAATTTTGATTCATTGAACACAAATGGAGTACAGCTATTGTTTCTCTGGATGTACACAAAGTAGAGTCACACCATCTGTGCATTCATACATGTACACAGGGCAATGATGTCTGTCACACATTCTGTTATTATTCTTACCCCCACCCAGGCCCCACCCTCCCTTCCCTCTATGCTATCTATCCTTCCTCCATTCTTGCCACCCTTCCACCCCGCATTATGCATCATCATTCACTTATCAGAGGACCATTTTGTCTTTGGATTTTGGGGATTGGCTAATCTCACTTAGCATAACAGTCTCCAACATCATCCATTTACCTGCAAATGCCATAATTTTATTCTTCTTTTTGGCTGAGTAATATTCCATTGTGTATATATACCACAGTTTCTTCATCCATTCATCTATTGAAGGGCATCTAGGTTGGTTCCACAATCTAGCTATTGTGAATTGAGCAGCTATGAACATTGATGTGGCTGCATCACTGTAATAATCTGATTTTAAGTCCTTTGGGTATAGGCCAAGGAGTGGGATAGCAGGGTGAAATGGTGGAGCCATTCCAAGTTTTCTAAGGAATCTCCACACTGCTTTCCAGAGTGGCTGCACCAACTTGCACTCCCACCAGCAATGTATGAGTGTACCCTTTTCCCCACATCCTCGCCAACACCTGTTGTTGCCTGTATTCTTAATAAAAGACATTCTAATTGGGGTAAGATGAAATCTTAAGGTGGTTTTGATTTGAATTTCTCTTATAACTAGGGATGTTGAACATTTTTTCACAAATCTGTTGATTGCTGGAAAATAATTTTCTTTAGTACTTTGTCATTCATGGACATAGACACTATTTCTGCTTTTTCCTTTTGCAGTGATTTTTATAGATACAGCTTCTCTATTTAATTGAAATTTCACAGGCAAGAGTGTAAGCAATCCCATGATTTTCTGAGAATGTACTGTCATGGGGTTTATGAGCAATTTCCAAATCCAGTAAGGGGAGAGGAGAGAAGCCTGGATGGAAGAGGAAGCCCACTAAAATAAATGCATGCCACAAAAAAATTATAAGATTTTCAGAAGACTGCCCAGGATGCTGCCTCCTAATAAATCTTTAGATCTGTCTTCCAAGAAGAGAGATGACTCTTTATCCTAGTGCACATCATGGGCAGAGCTTATATTCTTTACCACTATGTGCCCGTTTATCTTCATAGCACATAAGAAAGGAAAATTGGTCCATGTTTGAAATCTCCATTCAATTTCACTACTTTAGATTCTTGATAGCTTTTAAATAAAAAGGGGGGAAGGATCAGAGTTGGCAGGGAAGTGGATTTCAGAGACAGCCAGAATATGAGAGGGAAGATAGCCTCTTGTATTTTGATTAATCTAGTCCATGAAAATGTATACATGGACATGCAGCTATAAAACATATTGACACTGCACACTTTTACTGCAGTGATGTTTATACTTGGTAATGTCTGGAATTGTGAGTAAGTTGTTTTTTTGCTTTCCAGTAACTTGTCCTGAGAAAGGTGTGTTCTCTGTGGGTCCTTCAGACTGATTTTCTGAAAAGGGCCTTCCATAAGTTAGATATTTTCCTTTTCTAGGATATGCCCATCATTTGCTGCTTTTGTGTGCAACATTTAAAGTTATGAAGCAAAGGAATTTGTTAGAAATCTTATCACCAGCTTGACTTTTTAATATTATAGGATTAAGTGTAATTCTGTATCAACTCCTGGGATGATTTTCTGAGTCCCACTGAAGGCTTAGAAAGATGACTGTGCTTCATTATGCATTGATTTTGGGTAATCATAATCTTGGCTTCCCCTTGCGTGTCCCAGGAATGTAGAGTTCTCCAGCTGTATTATCTTCCATCCACTTAGTCACCTGATTAATTTAACTGATTTCATTGTTAAGAGAAATTTCTCTCCATTCTTGATAAGCTGCATACATTTGATCAAAGTCAAACAATCATTCCTGATATTCTTCACCATTGGAGTCACAGACCTCAAACTACTTGGCAAAAAATTTTGAACAAATTTGTCCAAGAGATCTTTCTTCAAAAATGTTGCTATCAAATGTGCACATCTGCCTTATATCTATACAAATATTCTAGAGAAAGATTTTCTCCATGTCATTGATAATATTCATTAATGGGTGAACTTAAAAAAATATAAGAAGTTCATGTGGTCTTTCACTGGCCTGATCTTCTTTAACACAATCCTTGAATCTAGATTTTTAAAATATTTGATCATTGGTAAAGGTCTTCACCAAATACAGGAACAACAAAAACAGACACTTTAAGATGTAGTACTTAAGAAAAGCAAATCTGTCTCCTTTTATTTTTAACCAGCCCTTAAAAGTTTTTAGAAAAGGAGCCGGGCATGGTGGCACATGCCTGTAATCCCAGCAGCTTGGGAGGCTGAGGCAGGAGGATCGCAGGTTCAAAGCCAGCCTCAGCAGGTTGCTAAACAACTCAGTGAGACCCTGTCTCTAAATAAAACACAAAATAGGGCTGGGGATGTGGCTCAGTGACTGAGTGCCCCTGAGTTCAATACCCAGGAAATTTTGAATTGATCTGTCAATAATTTTTGTTGTAAGTAATCACATTCTGGGTATGATGGAGAGTTGTAGAAGAATGTAGGATTATGTTATGAGGCAATTTGAAATGAATCTATGATGGATTTTAACCAGCACTGAATTGTAGCAATAGGGATGATGAGTGCTGGAATTCAGGGAGGATAAATAGCCTTCAGGGAAGTTCTTATGACAAAACCAGAATTGAGCTGGCCACAAGGGGACAGAGACAATCTGAATAGATTTTTTAAAATTAAAAACAAAGCAGAAAAACTCCAGTTTAGAGGTCATAGAGACAATGGTATAGATAAAATAATCACATCAGACAGAAGATTCAATCATGTGATTCTCCTTCATAGAATACAGGTTAATGTGGGAGATGGAAGAGTCAACTGGTTGAGTAGGAGAAAAGAGAGGGGAAGGAACAGATGGAAAGATGGCCATCACTCTCTTAAAATAGTCTTCCAGTAATGGTTTCAAGTAATTTGAAAAAGAAAGTATTCATTCTCATAATTAACACTCACGATGAAATAAACACCCTCTAACAGAGACAAACAAACCTCAAGAGCCACCTAGCCAGATGGAAAATTCAGAGATCTCTCCAAAAAAACCAGTTGTACTTTTGAATTCCTCACTAAAAGGACAGGTGCCATTGCTGGGAGTTATGTTTTCCTGCAGCTCTGCATCTGGCTATTATAATGAGACTTGGAGAGAATAACTGGAAGATAGACTAAATAATGCAATAAATGTCACCCAATATTCTCATTCCATCCTCTGGTGTGCATTGCAGAGCTTAAACTGACTGCAGCTTTTATTTTGGCATCAATTTTGCTTGAATCAATATAAAATGGCATCTTTCTTTTTAATATTTTAATAAACTGGTACCATGCAGCATGCCATCCTTTGGCCTTTGCATTGTGGTTGATTTACTCTGTTTCATACTTTGAGATAGAAACAAATTGCTTCAGGTTATTATTTAAAGCTAGACTTAGCTTTCTGTTTTTAGCTCCTACCTATTCAAGTAAAAGCAGGATGTTCAGAAACAACTTTCAGGATGCAGATCAGTAGAGACAAACAAAAGGCCTTATGCAGAAATACTTAAATTTGTTATGTTATTTGGGTTGCTTTGTAGCCATTTTCATCAGCTTTTTCATTTTGTGGAAGGGAATAGTATTGTCTACTTGCTCACAAACCAAAGGGCTAATGATTGTCAATGCATGACTCATAATTGTGCTGAAAAATGAATCATGGTGACCTCCAGGACATCCAATATCTGAGAGTCCCATCCTGACTTGATGAGAGTAGAAAGAAGTACATCATTCTAGCTTATGAAGAATGCTGTGCTTTCTAGTGGTGGCTTTCCTTGATGCACTATTTTTATTTCTGACTTCACTAAATATCATTTAAAATTGTCTTTACCACCAGTGGATCAATTTCAAAACTCAAATTCCTTTGGGCAGGTTGTGACTTCTCCATCTGCCACCCTTAAGGCATTAGCTAACTTGGCATGTCATAGCACTAGGTAGCACACCACATACTTACATTGTTCCTTAGAATGCAGATGTTTTCATGGGCACCATGTTGGCATGTTCCAATGCTACTAGGGTCCAGGAGAAATATCTGTCTTTACATTTGTATTTTGATAACACCGCCACCAGCAGTCAAATTCTCTCATCAATCTGTCCTAGAACATTCTGTCTTTAACCCTTAGCATTATTTGCCCTATTCTGAAATTATTTCTATCCATGTTCTCTCTCTTTTGGGATGAATATATTACTGTATTCCTAATACCTTATGAAACAAGGTAGGATCTCAATGTTTATGGAAGGAATAATTAAGTTTCTGAGTAAACATTTTGGAACAAATTGTTTTCAAAGTAGTGTATAATTAAATACTACCTACAATTTTTTGCAACCTCAGCTACTTGTACACTTAACATTTATATCCAGCTTTTGACTTGCCTTTTCCTTCTCCCCTGACACTAAACAACAACACAGGATTATGATACATGAACTAGCTTTACCTATCTCATGTTGCATTTATTTGCATGGTCTACTTGAATTAGAATTTCCAATGAGAGTTAATATGAAATTTGGGGGTTTATATTATATACTTTTTCATTTATTGACCTGCATGCTATGTGTTTTATGAAATGCTTTCATAGTATTTTCTTTTGCTGTTTGAATAGATTACTTAAGAATTAGAGGGAGAATGAAAGGATTTACAGTGTAGCACAGAAAACAAGTGTTCTTAATAACTAAAACCAAAGTTATGTAAAGATACTAGGAACTAGAGCTTACTTAGAAATTTTACCCTGCAAGCAACTTAGATTTGAAAAAATAAAATAGAAATTAGCCAAAGGGAGTCCAGGTCATAAGTGAA
Organism: Glaucomys volans; assembly: GCA_020662805.1. Taxonomy (NCBI): domain Eukaryota; kingdom Metazoa; phylum Chordata; class Mammalia; order Rodentia; family Sciuridae; genus Glaucomys; species Glaucomys volans. Next base: position 99,156 of record JAJEJO010000193.1, on the reverse strand, counting down.
ACAGATTAGACTGGTGCTGATTTGCATGGCCATGCATGACAGATTTATTCAGAGTAAAGAAATTTAACTGTTGATCTTTTTAAAGGTCACTTAACAAAATTATTTAACTAAAAGTTTGTCCCTGTAGCCACGCTGTATTTCAGAAGGATATTTTTAATTATAAAATCAAAAGTATGAAAGTAGATTAGGGGTTAGGATAGCTAGCAACTAGGTATCAAGCACCTTCCTAGAGTACTACTAGTTAGTATTTGTTGTTTCAACCAAGAGTTTTTCTTGAGAATCTTGGATAAAACCAAACCAGAAATAGCAACCTATCAGCCAGGAGGAAAACACCACCTTAAGTACATGAACACTTGCTTTCTGGGAAAAAAACATACTACTTATGGAAACTACGTTTGGGAGAAATGGATTTTTAGACTTAACTACTCTAGTGTAAACTTGTCCAAGAATTGAAGCCTAGAAAGAGCCCTGAAGAAGGTTCACCAGGCAACTCAGTGAAGGGAAGGGCAGCAGGCAATCAGGTTGATCACTCTGGAGGTTGAAACTCAGGTGAATAGGAACTATATTTCTCTTTTCCTTTTACTTTTCTATCGTTCCTTCTGCATTTCTGACCATTCCTTAATCACTCCCCATCTTGGGAAGTATTCCAGAACATCACAAGTACTCTTGATTTTTAAAAATTTTCTTCCTGACATTCTGTTTAATCACCATTTCTTTACCCTATGTACATGTATGATTACACAAATGGTATGAATCTATAACATGAACAACCATAGAAATGAAAAGTTGTACCCCATTTGTGTACAATGAATTAAAATGCAGTCTGTAAAGTAAAAAAAAAAAAAGAAAAAGAAACAGATGGAGGAGAAGAGGTAGGGATGGAGGGAGAAAAAGAGAAATGGAGGAGTGGGGGAAATTGCTCATTTCAATTTTCTCTTATTCCATCCTTAAAGGGAGACCTACCTTAGCATGATTATTACATTTATAGAATGTGTTACATTAATCCATTTTGTCCTATCATCCCAGAAGTGGAACATATTATGTATGTAGTAATTACATAATATGTAACATAATTTTGTAACAACAAGAATAATTACAGTAATATCAACATTTAATAAAACTTCCTTATGATTTCCATGTCAATTTTTAATGCACTTGTGTTCATTTCATTGAAATATTCAGAATTGAACACTTGAGACATAATACATTAATTGTTCATCAATTTAAGAACTAAAAGAGATTTTTTTCTTTATAAAGGTAAAATGTAAACGATTTGTATAAATGTACATGCTCTAGTTTCTAATCGCCTTCCACATCACCTATATTTCCTTCAATATTTTTTGGAGGGAAGGTGGGAAACCAACTGTTTGTCCCTGTACCCATTTCCCAGCATCTACTTTGGAGTCAGAATGCCATTAATGTGCACTGGCTTCAGACGGGCTGGGGTGAGGTTATGGTACATGATGTGTGTGGTTTCCTAATTTTGCTATTTGGAAGGCAAAGGGAAAGATATGGGGTGACAGCTTAATGATCTATTTATTTTGTATTGATGAGAAGTGAAAGCAAGATTTTCTGAGCCTACAACTTGTAAACCTAGAAATTCAACTTGCACTGCTGATGACCATCAGTGACAAATGTTTTGTCACAAACTTTCTAAAACAGGTAACTAGTTGAACAGGAAAAGTGCAGTTTTGTATTTCATTATAGCCCCCATTTTAGTTTAATCCTTGGTAGGTTTTTTTAGCTTTCAGTAAAAGTTTGCTGGAAAAAGTCCATGTGTGAACTTAGGTCCTCCATTTCATCTCATGAACTTAGGTCCTCCATTTCATCTCTTTTTTTTCTCATGTACAAGTTGAGAGTATTGAATCAGGTCTTCTCATTCTTTCATTCAATCTCTTACTCATTTATTTTCATGCATAAAGAATTATATGCATACTGAAAGCATACCTTTTCTAGTCCTATCCTCAGAAATTTTTGATGCTAAATTAGAAGAGAGACATTTGAATATTTTTCAGTACAATTAAATAACCTCCAGGGTAGCAGATGATTTTATTCTTTTAAATATTCATGGTGTATTATAAAATACCCTGTTAACAGTTTTGTCACAGATTTTAATCCACACATTCTCTGTTGATAATTCCAGGTGCTAGGACTGAGGTCTGGCTATGGACCTAGGGTGGCTTGCCCTCAGTGCTAACAGAACATCCACTTCAAGCCAACACCTCTTTTAATTTTTACCAGTTGAGGTTTAGAACGGCTCCAACCCATTCTTTTTTCATCTTCTTCACTAACAACCCTTTGACTGAAGGTTTATCTGGTAAAAGTAATTTAAGACCTTTTGGTCATTACTCACCCTCTGGTGTTAAATATACAAAAATTATTCTGATTGTAATGAAGCCAGCTTCCTTTAAGTAAGGTGGTTAGGGCTGCTTAATTAAAGAAAAAGTTTAATTAGTTAAAGAATAAGTTCAACCCCAGATCAGCTTTCGTCTCGGAGGACCACACAGAGGGAATAATTAGGAAGTTGGATTTTATTTCTGTACTCAAAGTCTCAAGTCATTTTTTTCAACAGAGTAGTAGAAAACATCTGATCTTAAGCAACCCAGACTCTTGATAAGATTAAGTAAGAAAAAATCCATTAATCTGATTACTTTACCTTTAGAGTATTAAAGGATTCAAATTCTCAAGGTCCTCTAAATTTTAATGATTTCACTAGCATTTCCATCTGAGAATCTCAAAGAATTTCACAAATGCGTTCAGTCACACATAGACTTCAAAGTGAGCACTTTTATCCCTCTTTTTTTTTGGTGATAAAATCGAGAAGAAAAAAGGTTAACAAATATTTTCAACCATCAAAGGCTGTTGGGTAATAAATGAAGAATATAAGTGACCTTTTGTTCAGTTCATCACTCAAATAGTGAGTCAACATTTTGCAATAGTGTTGTATACCAATTCCCTTGATAAGTATGTCTGAATCTTAAGGGACATATACTGATATAAAAATGTAGAAAAATATGCCCAGACTAATGTTTCAGAAAATAAATAGCAGCATAGATAATGTGCTCTGAATACAATTTTGTGTATTATATTCTGGGCTGAACTGAGTGAATGGAGAAAATTTTGTCATTCCTTTCCCAGATAGATTTAGTACAAAGTGTGTTATCATCTTTGTGTGGATTTCATTTTACAAATAGGAAAGATTACTTTCTATTAGCTGGTGGAATGCAGGTTTCAAATTTTGCAAAGGTTGCTCATTTATTTTTCTCCTACCTAAATAAACTCCCCAACATAAAATCATTTCTCTTTTTCCCTCACCAGGATACTTTTCTTATTCCTTCCATTTTCAAAAATGTTGCCTTCTCCGTGGACATTTCTTCAGCATTTTTCTCCTTCCTGTCCACTGGAACTTCAGCACATAATTAATAAACAGATATGTAAGCCATGTGCTGGGGAGAATGCTCAAGAAATAGGTGGGGGCATCCTTTCCCAATGAAGCCCCTTAGGGTCCCAGGAAGTTATAAAAAACACTGGAGAAGATATAGGAAACCCACAAGATGCTGAATTATGACTTATAGAAAGAGCAAAAGGTTGCCAGAGGAGGGAAAGGTCAGCAGTATTGGTACTGGTCACTTCTCCCCAGTAGCTGAAGACTTACTGTGTCTTACCATCTTGGACTAAATTGAAGGTATCTGCTTCCAAGTATTTCCTTTGTTCCTTTTCTGTTAGACATTCCATTGTCCCCCTTTTGGGGACCAGGTTCATACCTGTACATCTTTTGTTTTTGGCACTAGCCCAGGGGGTTGGGCGTGGTTGTTGTTCAGATTTCCTTGAGTCAAGCACTGAAAGATGACCAGGGACGTTATTTGATTGACCAATGCATGCTGGAGTCCTGGAGCTACAACTGCAAGGATTGGTGGTAGAGAAAATGGAAGACAAAGTCCTAGATGGAGTACACCATGTGGGTTTGTTCCTATGGAAATTGAGATAAATGGGTCTTTTCTACAACTTCAACTTCATACACTGATTGTGTAGTTGCAATGCAAAAAAATCTATGGTTAAGTTATTTTCTTTTCCTTTTTGAGGTACTGCCAACAGAATCCAGGGCCTTGCACATCCTAAGCAAGTTCTCTACCACAGAACTACTTCCATAGCCCTATTAACATTTTATTTTGAAATAAGGTCTTGCTAAGTTGCCCATAGTGGTCTCAAGCTTATGATCCACCTGCTTCAGTTTCCTTGACATTAGAGTTGTGTGCCACTGCACCTGTGTCCAAAATCTTTAGAGTTCTTTACACTGGATAGTGAGAATGTTCTCCACATGGCAGAGAACACACAGGAACCATCCAAGTGAAAACCTCATGTTAGTGTTTTGCAATGAAATGCAGAGATTCACTTATTCATAGAATAATAGTTAATTTGGTGAGCACTCCTCCCTCTAAGTTAACAACATTGAGAAGTTTGATTCCCTTCTATACTTTGGTTAATAATGGAAGTTTAACCTTTTTAATTGTTATAAATGTATAGAAATGAGGTTCAGAAAGAAGTGTGACATTTAAGAAGAGAATGGCAGTGTTGTCTGGCACCTGCCACTTAATGGTCTCCACTGCTTTAAACATGGCTAATCATCTTGAAATTATGGAGTGATGATTCCAAATCTGTAGGTTTTTGAAGTGACAAGCTAAAGCAACAGATTAAAATTGTTTTAAATATTGAAATTCCTTTGTAAAGATAAGTGGTGATGATAATTGATATCACAGTGATACCCCCTTATCCTCAGGAAATACAATCCAAGATCCTCCCATTGGGTGCCTGAAAGCTCAGATAGTATATGTACTATATTTTTATATATATACATACAATTATGAAGTTTAATTTACAAATTAGGCACAGTAAGGGCACAGTCAAGCACTGAAAGATGCTTGACTGTGCCCTTATCTTAGACAATATCGAATAATATTGTTTAGATAAAACAATATCTAATAATGAAATGGGACAATTATAGCAATATGCTGTTATAAAAGTAATGTGTATGTGGCCTCTCTCAAAATATTATACTGTGCTTGTTCTTGTGATGATGGGGATGATACAGTGCTTACATAATGACACAGAGAAAGTGAGTGATGTAAGTTCACTCAAATATAAGCTCTGTGATACCACAATAGTTGACCTGATTATGGAGACCAAGGGACTAAGGGACTAAGTGACTGACCAGTGGGCTGGTGGTTTAGACTATGTAGATATGCTGGGCAGAGGGGATATTCACATACTGCAGAGGAGGGAGCAGAATGATGTGAAATTTCAGCATGCTACTCAGAATAGCATGTAATCTAAAACTTAATTATTCGTTTTGGGAAATTTCTCTATAATATTTTAGAACTGTAGCTGATAGTGGTAATTGCATTTTCACTACAGAAAGTGAAACCTCTGAGCTCCTGTGTTGTGTTTCAGCCAAGCATCTATATGAAGTGCTAAAATGTCAATAGTAGAAGAAAGCAGCTTTGGTAGAATGTGACAATGAATATGAGATCACCAGGTGGAATTTTAATTTGCCTTTTACATCTCATATTGTGCAGAGAATTTTGACCTAGGACAATATTTTATTCTGAAAATTGTTTACATGTGGTCTTTGTATGATACACATATGTGTTCAGATCAGTGATGACAATTTCTGAAAACTTCAGGTTTTTTAATTTAAGAATATTCAGTCATATGGAATGAAATAAACAAGTTTTTCATACATCTATAAATGCACCAAGAATAATTTCACCTGTGTGTATGTGTAAAGGATGCCAATAAAAAATAAAAAAAAATAAGGAATGAAAAGATCAATCGAATGTAGGAGAGAACATAAGGGGAGGGAGGAGTTAAGGTATAGCAGAGGAGGGATGGGGATTGAAATAAAATTCCTTGCATATATTATTTTGTCACAATGAACCCAAATACTATTTATAATTATAATGCTCTAAAGAAATAAAATAAAATATATACTGTCATCATTGCTAGAATATTAGTAGTTATGGACTGTGTAATTTTGGAAGGTTGACCCTTTTGGTTTTAGCATTTTCTTTTTATTGATATTATTATTTTTATGGTTTTTTAAATTCTTTTATTATTTTAGTTCATTGTTCACAAATGGAGTACAACTATCATTTTCTGGTTGTACACAAAGTAGAATCATGCAATTTGCATATTTGTACATATAGATAGGGTAAAGATGTTTGTCTCATTCTATTATCTTTCCTTCCCCACCCCCTCCCCACCACTCAGTTTCCTCTATACAATCCATCCTTCTCCATTCTTCCCATACCTCCTCCAACCCCGTCTATGTGTCATCAACCACTAGACCTTGTGAGGTTGCTATTCATGTTAGGGTTATATTAATAAGAAAGCAGACTCAGGCTGGAAGATATACCCCAGGTCTCACCAGCAGTAAATCGTATGAGGCCAATGTCCCCAAATCTAATCCTATGCACTTTTCGGTGATGTAGTACAGGAAAATTTCATTATCAATACCTTGGGCAGAGGGCTTGGACTCCTGTTCATACCCAGGTGAAGCCCTGTGACTGTGGACAGCATGCAAAGCACATAATCTCATACTCGAAAGATACTTGAACCTGAATCAGTAGGCATTCACTTTGACAAGCACACTTTTTTACCTGCAGGTATGTTAGGAAGATTTTTCTACTCATTCACCAGTGTACATACAGGCCAAAGTTCTTCAGGCTGTTTTCGAATATGGGACTTTGTTATATGTACACAGCTTTGCAGATCACTTAAAAAAAAAAAAACAACCGTAGGAAGCCTTGCTGGTACCGCTTGCCCTCATGAGTGTGATTACTGGTTAATCAGAATGGTGAGTGTGAGTGGATGGAGATTGGAATGTGAATAATTGTACATGTTGACTCCCTTGTCCCTTTTGAAAACAAGCTGGTTCTGCCAGCTTAATGAGGTTTTTCTGGAGTGTTTACAAATTTTAAATAATTAAAATTAAATTGAATTGACGTTCTTTGTAATTATAACTGCAATTACATCATTATCATCCAGGCAACTGGAAGAGGGTGGGAGAGATTAGTTTGGCTAAAATCACAATAATATTTCTCACAAAAAGTACCAGATATCTTCAAAATTTCTCCTTTTGGTTAACCATACCAAAATACTTGAAGAGTTCATAATGCAGTATGCTTTGTTGTTGTTGTTGTTTGTTTGTTTGTTCTTTTTAACACATATAAATTGGATTGAGTTCATGGGAAGATTTTTAAGGAGCATCATCAATCTTGGGCTCTTTAAAGAATATCAAATGCTCATAAAAAAGCAATGGTTTGGGCTTGATTATGTATCAGGTTCTTTCAGGGTTAGGGCAGGGCCTGCCCAGATCCTGTCTGTAAAGAGGTTTTTGAAAAGTACCTGACACAGCACCATTTTGTAATTTGGTCCTTAGTAAAGGACTTTGGACAGAAAAAACAAAAAACTTTTTTTTTTTCACATAGCAGTCATGATAAAGTAGCCTGCAAGATGAGGGCAGGATACAGTTTGCAATCATTTAGAAATTGAGGTAGCCAGAGAGAAATGCAGTTAAATTTACTGAGGAGATGTGTACAATATGTTTAAGTGGGTTTCTGTGGTCACAGAGGGAGCAAGGGCAAGTCACTCTGAAAACTTTCATTGGCATGAATTATTTTGATAAGCCAGCCTATCAGTTTACTTGCATTGTAGAAATGGAGTGGACAGATGGACAGGAAGTTGCAGGGATGCTAGAATGCACTATTGCCAACAGAAAGAAGAACCTTTATCCCAATCCCTTAGGTTTTTCTATTCTGAAAAAATCTCATGCAAATTTTTGCCTTTCTAGAAATTCCTTCTTTTTGTAACATTATGTAAATCATCTACAATACTTTGTCTCTTGCCCCATATACTTTCTAAGGGGCTAGGCTGTTTCTTAAGTGAAATTCCCAACTTCATTGGAGAGACTATATTTTAAAAATTTGAAATGTTTTTAAACTTTCAATTTCTAAAAATATTAAAATGTTAGATGTTTTTGGTTTTATATATTTTGAATAATTGAATATTTCTAGTCATATTGTATAGATATAAATTCACTCTCATCTGCTCAACATGCAGATGAAGAAATAGAAAATTGCAAATAGAATTATTGCCATCCTTGCATTTCAGTTTGATCTGATTTTTTTTTCCAGGCTCAGAGTTAACCTAATTTTAAATCTAGTGTCTATTAATCCAATTTGTATCTTTTATTTTTTTTACATATTTATGGGTCCAAAGTTCTTTTATAGTATTTTTTCATTTATGAAACATTATTAAGGTGGTGACATGTCAGATGTATTTTATATTCCTCCTTTAATTTTTTTGTCTTAGCATTGTGCTTGAAAAGTTTATCCATGTTGATAGTACTCTTTTTCTGTGCTGTGTATCTCTTCTTTGTGGTTCTTACAAACAGGGATGTTATGAACTTTCTTGGTCTTGTCTCCTTGACCACACACATGTATACCAGAGCTTCTCCAGGGCCATATAAACAGGAGGGAACTGACTGCATTTTTTGGCTCATCTTCAACTTTTCTAGATCTTGCCAAATTGCTCTCCAGCATTGTTCATCAGTCCCTGGTCCCTCTAGGAATGCTCCACATACCATTTTTTTATTTTGTCAAACTTAACTTTTAGTCAATCTTATAGTCATGAAATAATATTTTCTGTGGTTTTCCTTTTAATCTACTCGCAAGTGGAGGTGTGCATCCTTCTGCACATTTACCAGTGTTTTATACGAAGTACTTTTGCCATGAAGCACCTGTTCATGAACTTGGCTCATATTTCCATTGGTTGGTTGTTGTCTTATTATTTGTGTATGAGATACCACATTTGGTTATATGAATTGCGAATATCTTCTTTGACTTTGTGGCCTGCCTCTTCAATATTTTCACTTGTTTTTGATGAACAGAGTATTTTCTTTTAATGCAGTTGTATTCATCAAAATTTCATTTCATTATTTATACTTCTTAGGTTCTGTTTAAGGAACACTTCCTATCCCAGATTCACAAAAATATTATCCTATGTTCTAAATTTATCTTTATATACAGTATGAGGCAAGGGTCTTATTAACTATACATAAACAATTTCGAGCATCATTTGTTGAGTATCCATTTTTTCCCCTTGACCTGCAGTGCCAATCGTGTCAAATACCAAATTTTCATATGTATCTGAATCTGTTTCTGGACTCTCCCTTTTATAGTATATGGATCTTTAATGAGATTTAATATTCTATTTGGGCAGAAACTACTTACTCTATATATTACTTCAAACTTACTACTATAGATATCAATGAGTCAAATCTGTCCTCCAGCCAGAGAAACTGTCATAGAATTTTAAGCTGTGGACTCAGCATTGAGGAAGAATCAGTGCAGGTTCAACAGGAAAATATTTTATGAAGTATGAGGTAAAACTCGGAATGGAACCATTTGACCCAGCTATCTCTCTCCTTGGCCTATACCCAAAGGACTTAAAATCTGCATACTACAGTGATGCAGCCACATCAATGTTTATAGCAGCCCAATTCACTGTAGCTAGATTGTGGAACCAACCTAGATGCCCTTCAATAGAGGAATAGATAAAGAAACTGTGGTATATATACACAATGGAATACTAATCAGTCATAAAGAATAATAAAATTATGACATTTGCAGGTAAATGGATGGAATTGGAGAAGATCATGTTAAGTGAAATAAGCCAATCCCAAAAAACTAAAGGCGGAATGATCTCTCTTATAAGTGGTTGATGACACATGGCGGGGATTGGGGGAGGCACGGGAAGAATGGAGAAGGGATGAATTGTATAGAGGAAAATGAGGGGTGGGGATGGGGCAGGGAAGGAAAAATAATAGAATGAGACAAACATCTATACCGTATGTATATGTATAAATATGCAGATTGTATGATTCTACTTTGTGTTCAACCATAAAATGATAGTTGTACTCCATTTGTGTACAATGACCTAAAATTTTAAAAAAATAAATTAATTAAAAAAATAAAAAATAAAAGGAATAAAAACCCAAAAATCTTTGCCTTCAAGGGGTGTGAGACCAGCAAGGCACAGCCGTTATGTGCCATGGAGTTAGGAATCCTGTGAGAAGCTTGAGGTAGGCAGTTAATCCTTTGGGGCTGGCAGTTAACTCATATACTCAAGAGAGTATACTTCCTGACAGGTTTGCTTAGCACTGAATTGTACTTTTTTAGTTTGTAAATGCTAGAGGAAGTGTGATTATCAGATGGGAAACAGTTGTACAAATACTCAATGCTGATTAAACTTGGATAGTTAGTTTTAAATTTCTGATAGTCTATTTTGCTCTCAAAAATTATGTTAGTTTCATAGAAAAGTGTCCTAACTCTTCTTTACAAAATAATATGTGATATAAAATGTTTGACTAAAACTAGAACATTTCCTAGATTCCCTAGGATTCTCCTTCTATTCCTGGTGGAACTCCAGTGGGGAAACCTCCCATGGAAGGCCAGTCTTTCCATGTGGTTAATGTGGAAGCAGATCCCAAGGCCCCAGGCCCTGGCCATGAACCAGGACACCACCTCCGAAATTTTGAAGAAGTTCTTTGGTCTAGAAGCCTGTGTCTCTCACTGTTAGCCGTTGTTATATTTAATTAGCTAAGTAAATGTGTGTGATATTTTTTAACTTCATTTGAGGTTATTTTATTTAAAAAAGAACATTGAAACTAATAGATGCAGTTCTTTAGAATTTTTGACATAATGTTAATCCTATAAATTTATTTAAATCTATTTAAAATCTTGGTTCTCTCCAATTCAAAATTAGTGGCACTAGACTAGACCACCTAGAACAAAAAGAAAAAAAAGAAAAAAAGAAAAAAAGGATGATTTTTCACTCATTTAATTGCAGTTACATTAAATGAGGTTAAATTAAATAATCTTAGTGATAAATCATTCCAACCTTATAGAAGCAGTAAGATTCACCTAATCCTTAATATTAATCCTTAAATATGGGAAATCTAAAAACATATGTGTGAGTATGCATCCAAACAAATCATATATGATTTACAGAGTAAACATATTCCTATTTAAATACAAATTTTAATATGTTAATATGAAAGCAAATGTAAAGTAGGTAAATGTTTTTTCAAAACAATGATATTAGGTTTATTTTAAAGAATTTAATTTCTTACTAATTAATTCTTTGGTTTAATATCAAAATTATTTTGCTGTTGGCACATCTTTCTTTTGGAAAAACACTTCAAACCAATTGACCCATCGGCTAAGAAAGAAATCTGCCAGCTGGCTGACCCTGCTCCTTCCACCCTGAGTACACTTTTCATTATTCACCAAGTAGCCACTCGGTTGTGCACAAACCGTTTCTAAGTGCTGCCTCTTTTTTTTCACATGTTGTGCTGGTCGCTTTCCGTACCTTCCAAGCTCATTGTGTTAGGGCTGTTGAATACACATGAAAACTTGAAAATTGGTGAAAAAGCACTTTGCTATAAATTAGGTCGTATTGTTGTCTCTTTGATAATAAAATCTAAGTTACATCCTTATATAATAAAAATTATGTGTAATTAACAAATGGTCTTTTAATCATATTATCAAATATGTCAAAATTGGCAAATCAATGACATGATATTCAATGTATCATTTTCATAGCAATAATATGATATTCTTTGATGAATTTGTCATTAATGGAATTTAAATTCCAAGGAGAATATTATCCAGTTGGAATTTTTGTTAGGAAAAAAATTCGGACAAAAACCTATGTTTCTCCTTTATCTTGCAGAGAATGTGCATTAAGATATTGTTTATTTCCCTCTTACTCATGAGACTGAAGGTGTTCTATTTAGAAAAGTCAATGTTTGCAGTTTGAATCAATAGAGAGCACAGGACTTATGCATGTTCACTGCTGAGTACATTGGTTAAATGTTTGATCAAGATGTCCTTTCCTAGGGTGTGTATTCCATCTAATGAAATTTTATAGGCATTCCTTTAACAGATGAAGCAGGCAACCTTTTCTGAAATGGAACTTGTAAACCTCAGCTCAGATAAGAAAGACAGTTTCAGTTCATACACCTCAGAATAATGACTACTCTGATGCTACATGCATGTGTTTCAAAATCTCTCTCTTGCATAAATGTCTCATTTAAAGTATCAGTGTATTGAATCTGTGTAGGTGATAGAACATAGTTTTACGATAGGAATTTTCTTTTTTGGAAGTTCATGCCACAAATGAAAACAACTTGTGAAATTTCTGCCATTAACACTTTTTAGCTGAAACAGTCATTGTCCATCCTCATTTTCATGAAAATGGATCTTCCCCATTACAGTGTCTGGTATTTGGATGTCTTGTGATTTATTGTAGAGAGAACTGTGATTTCTCCCAGTTAAGGCCAGGTGTGTGAAACAGATGTCTTTTTGAACCCTTAGCACTGGTGACACTTACAGAATTCCCCTTTTCTTTTCCCAACTTTAGTTCTAATGAAACTCAGAGAGAGATACAGTGTTTCCCTTTCAAAATTTCAGTCCCCACATATGAAATGCACATTTGTAGTCCACTGAAGATCTTGTGAAATGTGCAGAACTCCTATTGGGTATTTTACAAAAGCATTGCTATTCTTAGACTGTTACTTTTGCATAAGCTAACATTTGTCATTGTGCTCAGGCCATTCAAAACCTCTTATCTACTCCAAATTTGAATGAACAGCCCAGAAATTATCCAGGAGAAAATTCAATAACGTTTAATTAATTTTGCATGGTCCAAAGAAATTGCATGTAACTGGTAATGTTACTAATGTTGCTGGGTAGCATGAGTCCAACTTAGACCAGCCTAAATCCTCACAACCTCCTGTTTCAATTGTATCTAAATCAGTTCCCTTTGTTAAAGGGACTCATTCTTATTGTTGTCTGCTTACACCTGGGAGCATGAAATGAGATGCCCTTTCACGTTGACCTTCATATTATTTTTTCAAAAGTTGAAAATATATTATTATTTTTCTTCTCTTTCTTTAAAAAATTCTTTCTAGAATCAAATTGGTAGATGTAATAGATTTTTAAAATATACCCGAATCCCTATTGATGAATTATGTAATTGTCCCAGAATTAAAGAGAACAGTTATTTTGATTGAATAATTTAATTTTTTTATCAGCCTTATTCATGGCAATGTGTTGAGGGTGTACACAAAGATATAGAGCAGTTCACCAATCATCGTTAACATAGAATAATATGTGAGAAATGTCACAGAAGTATGTTAGAAATATTCTAGTTAGAGAATCAGAAAAAAGTTTTAGGCTGAACTTACTGAACAGGCTTTTATCAGACTATTGAAGGCTGAGGAACAGTATAGTACACTTTAATTTTCAATTCCTTTAAGGTATGCTAGTTGTGCTTCTAAATGAAGACGCTTAAATATTTTTTCTCTAAATATTTGAAATGTTAATTCTGAGTAAAGGATACCAGATCTAAAAGCAGTATTTGGAAACAGTAAAATGAAATTAAGAATCAACCAAATCCAAAGGATACCAGATCTAAAAGCAGTATTTGGAAACAGTAAAATGAAATTAAGAATCAACCAAATTAAGGATATGTTTAAAACATTGTTGAAATCTCCAAAATAGTGTTTATGATTAGCATCATCACTTTATGCACATTGATATGTCATATTGTCCTGCATGGAACACATTTTATTCCCAATAATTCTTATGTACTCATCTCTCATAAGTCAGTGTTTTTCAGTGTGCTTCCAGACTGCCTGTGTCAGAATTGCCTGGGAAGTGCTTATTGAATCATAACTTCTGGAGTGGACACCCTGGTATCTGCATTTAATGATATCACACTTCTGGTGGATTTTAAATCTATCAAATATCAGTATTGTAGTCTCAAAGTATTTAAATTGTTCAGAAGCGTAGTAAAATTCTGTGTGTGTGTGTATGTGTGTATGTTTCTAGGGTTTGAACTCAGCGCCTTACATGTGCTAGGCAAGTATTGTACCACTGAACTACCAGTGAGCTATGTCCCTGTCTCTATGTACTTATTTATTTATTTATTCGTTCATTCATTCATTTGTTCATTCATTCATATTTAGATGTGCACTACATATTAAACACACATAGAGTACAACTTATTCTATTTAGAGTCCCAGTCCTGTGGTTGTACATGATGTAGAGTTTCACTGTGGTGTATTTGTATATGAACATAGGAAAGTTTTGTCTAATTTGTTCTCCTGTTTTTCCTATTCCCATCCCTCCTCCCTTCCCTTCATTCCCCTTTGTCTAATCCACTGAACATCTATTCTTTCCTTCCTCTTCCACACCTTGTTGTGTGTTAGTATCCACATATCAGACAGAAAATTCAACCTTTGGTTATGGGGGACTGGCCTATTTCCCTTAGTATGATAGGCTCCAGATCCATCCTTTTACTGGCAAAAGTCGTAAGATCATTATTTCTTATGGCTGAGTAATATTCCCTTCTATATATATATTTGTCACATAGTTTTAGTGGCAGACAGGCTTTTCTCCTGTTCTCTTCTTTCATTTCCATTTAGACTTATATTTTGTATTTTTTCTTAATGCTTATTCATTAATTTTGAACAAATTATCTAGAAATCATTAGTTTACTACTTTGGAGTTATTTTTGTATTCTTTTTCATAAAAATGAAAATATATGATTACATGGAATTATTGTTTATTTGGACCACTTACTGTAGGGGTTGTGCACACTGAACTTTGACCTGGTCCTGCATAATTTGTGGCTGATAGAGTGGTCTTCACAGTCTGTTGGTGGCTGGGCAAACTGGTACCAGGAACCATATAAATATCATCCTCTGCTCTCTACTGTGACTTATTCTAGGTTCAACATTTCTTGGGAGAGAGCCAACCATAGAAAAGGCTGCTGATCTTTTCTCATAACATTATAACATCAAGTAAATGTTTAGTGAGTTTGCATACAGACAGTTGTATGTTCCTAATCTTATGCCGTTTGATCCCTTTCATTAGTGTTAACCCTGGCCAGGCTATTAAATGTGCAGCAATTATAATATGGTTTAATTATGAGGGATCTCAAGACTGTTGAACTATTGCCAAAGGTCAAGGTCAGGGATTCTGACCTTAAAAGAAATATAAAGCCATGCAGATGACTTGATGGTTATTTATAAATAACTTAAAATGATGCTTTCCTTTTAAAGTTGCAGGCTAAAACTAAGCTAGGATAACTTCTCTTGAGTTGCTATGCAAAATGTCAGCACCCACTATATTCCCTCCAATAGAGAACTATGGAGGTTTTTATTGGAACATTGAATGTAATGTGAGCAGTATGGTTTCAACTGTATTGACCTGTTTACCACACATAAGGTAAAGTTATTAAAAAACCTAGCTGGAAGCCTCAAAACCTCAATCAAGCTATGTCCTACCCTTTGCTTTGGGATCCCCCTGGTTCTTATGAATAGGCTGGTGGCAGGCCTTCTAAGTTGCCAGCTGCTTGGACTCTCTCCTCCAGAACTGGCCCATGGGCACCCTTATCTCAGTGACCACAGCCTGTTCTTGTCCACTTGAATTCACTGGTGGAAATCTTTTAAGGCTCTTCAGGTTTCCCAGAATTGTAATTGGAGGCATTTTACAATCTCTGTAGTGAATTTAATGGTGGTTCCTGGAGAAGATTTTTCCATGACATGATACCCAGAACCTGTGACTATTACTTCATATGGCAAAAGATTTGACTAAGTTAATGATCTTGAGAGTTATTTATTCTGAATTTCCAGGTAGTTCCCAAACACAATTGCAGGTATCCTTATAAGAGAAATACTGAAAGGAGAAGGCAGTGGGAAAACAGAGCAGAGAAAGACACAGCCAAGAAGCTAAGGAAAAGAGAAGAGGTTAAGGACAGCCTCAGAGCCAAGGAACAGTGGCCCTACTCACATCTTGATTTTTGGACTTCTGTGAAAGAATAAATTTCTTTTTACACCATCTAGTTTGTGATCATTTTTACAGCATCTCCAGGAACCTGATATACAACTGGATTGGTCTCATGCCTCATGGGTGAAGACATTGAGTGATACTTGCTATCTTTCCCTGAACACGGTTATTCACTCTTTCTGATAGTGGAGAAATGCCATCTGCTTCCACATGGCATTTTCCAGAGGAACATTTGAATCTGCTGTGACACTGCAACATTTGAATGCCACACCAAAATGTGAAAGCACAGGTTTTATTTTAATTTTAATCTTTTTTAGCAAATATATGTGCAGGTGACCTCCTTGATTCTCTATCTGTGCTGGGGATTGAGCATTTGTCTTTCCATCAGATTCATATAATGAAGCCCTAATCTCCGTTGTACTGATTGACATTTGGAAATGGAGCCTTCGAAAGGTGATCAAGTTTAGATGAGGTGTCGTGGGTGAGGAGGTCATGCAAGTGGAACTGTCAAAATGTGGTTAGCATCCTTACAAGATGAGCCAATTATCTTTTTGATTAGAGATAAAGCTCCATCCTAGAAGCTCAAGTGATCCATGCATCCTCTGCCCCTTTAAAAATTTGCAGATATATGTAAATTATGGTTATGTTTTCTTTAGAGAATTGGATGAACTTTCGACACAGGTTTCCAGTTCCATGTCCAGGAGACATGATCAGGTAGAGTCAATAGGGGCTGCTGACTTCAGATATGACTGAACCACTTATCTGGCCTGTCCCTCAACTTGCTTTACCTGCCCAACTCCTGCAGGCATTAAGGGTAGAACTCTTCTCTGGATAATCAGGACTTCAGGTGTTTATCCATGATGAATACACCAAAATTAGATATTCCTCTATGCCTGCCCCCAGTTCATTTCCATATCAGAATCCATTCTGATTCTATGACGTGAGGGGAAATTTCTCAGTGATCAAACTTCTCGTTTTCTTCCTTGAAGCCTCATCAATCTCAGAGAACACTTTTCTAACATGCATACCAAAGAACATGTTTCTGAAACACTGCTTTTTATGTAAGAGGGGAATTTTGTTAACAAACACTTGTATTGACAGGTTTGTATATTAACTAAGAGGATTTTTTTGATATGGGAAGCCAATCACACCAGGGCCTGAGGATTTTTTTTTTTTCCTCAAGCGGTTAGCTACATAACAACAACAAAAAAGTCACCTCCTTCATTTCCTTTTGGCAAATGGTTTTCCAAAGTTGATTATAGCTTACTTAGAGCAGGAAAAAAATGGGAGTGGACAGTAAGTGAACATTCCCTGGCACCTTCTAGGTTCACTGATTATTTTTTTCCCTCTTTATATCCCTTTGCACAGCTTGATATGTCCTAGGACAATTGTTAGCCTGTAACATTATGGATAGGGCAAGTATCACTCATTCTAGGGTCTCTAGAAATCTATTTTAATAGTAACTTATTGGAATTTGTGTAGTGGATAATCAGTAACTCTTGACTGATTTTAGCCTTACTAGTGTAAGGTATCATTTGGGTATCATTTGTCTTTTAGCTGTGGACCATGTTTGAAGACCTATAAATGTTGGATTAGATGTTCTGTCATTATGTTACTCTACTTTCTCTTCCCTGAATACACTGCTATATTCTCTCCAAAATGTTTTTAGCTTGTAGTATTACTTTGCATCAGATGGACCAGAGATCAAATTCTAACTGGTCTGGGCAAGTTACTTATCCTACGTGATCTGTATATGATTATTTACAAATGGGGACAATAATGTCTATTTCAGAAAGTTGTAGCAAAAGAAGAAGTCATAATGCATATGACACCTTAGCCCAGTATCTGACATAAAATACCTATCAGCATCATTACTGTAATTAATTCTACAGCTAGTGATACTGATTCTAGGATGGATATGAGATTCAGTTATGTCTTAACCTCAACTCCCTAAAATTCTGCTGAGAATCTAAAGTTAAATCATAAACATTTTGTTGTAATTAAGGGGGTAAAAACAATAATAGAAAGTGTAACAGATACCATTGCCTTGTGTACATGCATGAACGCACAGATGGTGTGACTCTACTTTGTGTACAACCAGTGAAACAATAGCTGTACTCCAGTTGTGTTCAATGAATCAATAAGTAAATAAAAAAAAATAAAAAAGTAAAATAAAATAAAATAAAAAATAAAATAAATAATTACCTCTGGATCTATATACTAAATTGCAAGCACTTCGTTTATGGAAGAATACTGTGATTTTCACTCATTAATTTACTTCTACTTTGTTCTGTATTAACCAACTTGGTTATAAAATTCCTACATTCATAGCAATACAGTAGAAGAAATATGTTATAGATAAATGTAACTATTAGATTCAAGTATGGTGAAAACAGTGGCAGACAGCTGATGGGACAATACAGTTATGATATGTACTCAGCAATTAATAGTTAAAGTGATTGTTCTAACTGATCATAGGAAAGTTAAATTGTGTTTGGGGCATATGAAGACAAGATAAAAGATTGTGTACTATTTTAGGAAAAATATTAGCGAGCATTGTTTTGGTTTGCTTGATTGAATGGGTAGTTAATAGTTTTCTGGAAAATAAAATATATTTATTTTTTCCTGTAAGAACAAAAAATGTTAATAATAGAAATAATTTATATTATTAGCTTTCATGGGTCCATAAGAAAGTATGTTCTGAGGTATGTTAAATAATTTCCTCCAGGAATTTTTGTCTGAGATAAACAAGCTTAACATACAACTAGAGATTCAAAATGAAGATGTGCAGGTAGTATTATCTTAAGAAATTTAAACATGCAAAAATTGAATACTAAACAATTGAGCAAAAATAATTTCTAAATGAATTATAAGTATCACACATAAATTTTACTTTAGCATGATGTACATTTTGGGAAAAGGCCATTTGTATAAGAAAACAATGTTTCTTCTTGGAGTCACAAAAGTTTCACACTGGAAGGAATATAACAGTTTAGTCCAGTTGTTTTTCTAAGAAAAAAATCCTTGTACAATTCCCCATATATCTTTAGGGCCATGAAACAGCTTTAATAATAGAGCCTGAACCAAATTACCTGTGTCCATATGCCAGCTCTATGACTTAAAGTCTGTATTACCTTGGGCTAGTCACTTAACTTGTGTTAGGTGCTTCATCTAGTAATTGAGGGACAGGAGAGAGATATAATAATACCTCTGTATAGAACTAATTATCTTTAAATTATCAGTTAATACATGCAAAATACCAAGAATAGAGTGTAGAATTTAAGTGCTAACAAATTGCTGTTGTTTAGTAACATGTAATCTATAATCATTAAATCATTAATCTATAATTATAATTAAATCATTATAAATTAATCTATAATTAAATCATTAAATCTATAATCATTTAAATTAGGGGTTTTGCTAAGTGAAAAGGGGAGACAAGAGTGTCTGTCATGTAGCTTGTGGGTGCTACAATCTGGAATGATATGTTTAAAATTCCTGTCCATGTACAATAGCCAGGTCTCTATTGTTTTTACATCCCAGTCATTTTTTGTGCTCACCAGCACATGTAGAAGTACTGTTGTTACTAGAGTAGTTACTAGTTATGCTGTTCTGTTGACAAATCTCTTGCTCTCCAAAGTGCATTTAGTGTCATTGAAGCAGGTCTCTTATTCCCCTCAACAGCATGGTTCACAGCAATCTGAAAGGATGCATTGGAGTGAACTACCCTAGGGAGTATCCCTGGTGGGTGAGGTGGGCAGGACAGAAAAGATAGCCTGGCTTTGAGTCAGATGTGATTCTGGAAATCTTGTTGCACCATGATTGAATCATAGGTAAAACACACACACACACACACACACACACACACACACACATTCATTGTGTGTGTGTTTGTATATATATACATATATATGTGTGTATATATATATTCATTGTATGTATATATATGCATTCTAGTATATATATATATATCATTGTATGTGTGCATATATATATTTTTTCATCGAAGAAAGTATAAATCTGCCTACACTGAACTGCAGTGATGACATCTTTGTCTATGGAAAGCTTAGCATCAAAAAGGCAAGAGATTCAAATTCAGCACCAAGGACAGTTCCCAGGAGACTTCAGCAGTGCAGGCCTTCTCAAAGATAGTTCATCCTTTGAGGCAAGCTCTCCTTTGACCCAGTATCTAAACCTAGAAGTAAGAGGTAATAAATACCAAAACAAGCTCAAATGAAAGGTGCATATTTTTTCCCATGAAATCTTCATGATTGTTGTGGGATAGCAGAGAGCAATTTAGGTTGAAAGACAACGTTATGAATTCCTGAAGTTTTTCATTATGACCTTCTTGTAGAATGCCTCTTCTGTTTCTCACAATTATGGAAACCTACTGACAGTGAGTCCTCAATAATTTGAGATTATATTCTTCAGAAGTAAGCTAGAATTAGAGATGGTTATGTTAAGAACATCCAATACATGTTAACACACCCAAATTGACCACTGTTCTGAAGCTCCAGAATGAGCTTGAGTCTTTTTTGGCTTCAGTGGAAGTACTTCTAATATAATGTGCTAGAAATCCTCTGTTCCCATTAATCCCAGGTTAAAGTTACTCTGAACGTTCTGAATTCACTCCTCTTGCTCTTGTCTTTCTATAGGTCTGCTTCTTGGTAACACTTTGTAGAGTGCTAATGCCATAATTAACAAAGTGTCAGGCTCCCTCCCGAATATCACTTCCCCCTGCAGCGCCCAAAAGTGTTTTTTTTTTTTTTTTTTTTTTTTTTACAATTTATCAAACCTCTCACAGACACTTACACCACTCAAAAATAAGCAGTAATATCTTGTTAACCAATCAGTATGCTTGTTCTTTTTACTATACCTCTATTTCCATTTAATGGCATGATCTTGGTTTTGTAATTCTGGAAGCATGCAATTTTTTGCTTCCAAAAAATGAAGAAGAAAAGAAAAAAAGAAAACGATACTAGGAAGCTCAACCCTCCCCTTGCCTAAATATCAAATAAACATGGATCATATGCTGGGTGATTAATAGCATTATGTTTTAGGTATCAGGCAAAATTTAATTATGTTTATAGATAAAGGCACAGAGAATCATTTTCTCTAATATAGGACAAATTTTCATATAGTAGCTCATTTTAAAACCTTCTTGCTACATCATACTCAATCTCAAAGTCAATGGTAGGAATAAACTGAAGAAAATTGGATGGTAATAATGATAGCTAATTGAAAAGGAGAAGCTCATTTTCTTTGTCCCTTTCTCTACTGTAGTAATTGGACTAATTCACTAGGTATTGTCATTCTTTGCAAAACACCTAAAAGGATCATCAAATATGTTAGAGAAATATGAGACTTTGTTATCTTTTCAGAGTCATCATCAGATCTCCTGGGGCATTTAATCAAATACATTATCACTCCAGGATGTTGTGCTCTGGATCTCTTTGTGACATGGTATGTGGGACACATCTATTAAGTAGCTGTACGAGGCAATAAGAATGAGCTCCAAAATCCAAAGAAGCATGTCTTAAGATGTTCCATAACAAATTAACAAAACTGGTTTTCATGTAAAGTTGGTAGATAAGAGGAAAAGATTGAGAAAACAGATTTCTTAATGAGTGCAAGAAAGGAAGCCACTCAGTTTTTCTACTATATTTCCAAATAGCATATAATGATAGAATGATTATGTAGTAAATCATGTTAATTACTTTCTTCCACAGCTGTTGTTTTCAATATGGGGAAATTATAATTGTTTAAAATAAGTGTATAACTTTCTTCCACATTTAGTGTACTAAATACAAGTAAATGAAGTTTTTAACATCTTTAAAAATGTTTTGCTCATCCTTAGTGAAAGATAAGTTAACTCTAAATTTTCAGAATTAAATAAAATGCCATAGTTTATGTTTTATTTGTAAATTCTACTAGTTTATTGCATGATAAGCACTAGTTTTATACCACTATGTGAGCTATAAATGAAACATTCCTTTGGATCCTTCTATTTTGATGCCTTGAGAATGGGTAAAGATTGTATGATCCTATATGTATGTATCTGTATGAAGTTTATTTTTATATGACTTGATTCAAATATGTACAGTGAATGACATTGGTCATTGACTTTTCTTTTTGTGACAAAATTTTAAGGGTCCTTTGAACTTCCTGTAAAAAATCTTGTAATATATGTGCAAAGTTAACCCCAAATATACATTGAGGAATTACAAAGTACAAGCAATTACTTTTGGGTCATAGATATCTATATCCTATGATCAGTTAGCCTTCATGCCCTTATATAGTTTACAGCCATATCAGTTGGAAGTTTATACATACATGTTTGCATCAAATATTAAGACTCTATTGAATATATCAAATATAGCCAGCCCTCAATATAAGGAGTACAGGGAAAATAAGATTTTCTTTGTTTACTTAAAGGAAAAACAGAGACTGGAACAAGATGAAGTTTAAATAAATTGTAATAGGATAAATATACATACATATTAAAAAGAAATGAAAAAAGACATACTCAGGTCTTGGAGACAGTATGAAAATGTGCTGGTAAAAGTCAAAATGGGAACACTACAGTCTGAATGGAGAAGGCAAGACCTATTTTAGCACTTGGAGCTGTGCTAGCTGTTTCTTGTTCTATAAAAATTACAGTAATCCCTCCTTATCTGAGGTTTCATTTACCATGGTTTCTGCTACTAAAGTCTGAAAATATTAAATGGAAAGTTCCATAAATAAATAATTTATACACTTTAAATAACATATTATAACATTATAATTACTCTGTTTTATTGCTATGGTTCTTAATACCTTATTGTGCCTAATTTATAAATTAAACTTTATCAGAGACAGTTGTGTATGGGAAATTATGGAGTTGTCGAGTTTGTTATTATCCAAGGTTTCAGGCATCCACAGAATGTCTCAGAACACATCCCCTGAAGAAAAGGGAGGATGAGTATACCTCAAAAATGTACCTTAAAACAAGACACACAATTATTGTTACACAGTCTGTGTTGCCCTGGAATCCATGCACGACTTAACTGCACCTTCTGCTTTATGACTTCTCACAGGCCTTAATGAAAATATGAGTATCACCTTGAGGCTCCATTGGGGAAGTACTGTCTTCCAAGATCAATTGTGTTTGATAGGATTCCCTATTTTGCTGGATGTGGGCCAATGGGAACTCTCAGTTCCTTGTTACCTAGACCTCTCCAGCATGGCAGTTTGTTTCATGAAAACCAGCCAGTGGAATAGGCAATGTAGAGTTTGCTAGTAAGAAGAAAGCCACACTCTTTTCTTTTCTTTTTTAATTTTTATTCTATTTAGTTATACATGACAGTAGAAATCATTTTGATATTGTTATACAAGCTTGGAATGAATATACCTTATTCTAATTAGGATCTCAATATTGTGAATGTACATGATGGTGAGATTCACAGTGGTGAATTCATATAGGTACATAGGAAAGTTATGTCAGATTCATTCCACTGTCTACAGATTGAATGAAGTTCCTACTAAAATTCCAGTCATTCCTCATAGAAATAGAAAAAACAGTCATGAAACATTCAGAAAAATAAGAGACCAAGAATAGCAAAAACACTCCTTACTGAGAAAAGCAAAGCATGAAGCATCATAATACCAGACTTAAATTATACTACAGAGCTATAGTAACAAAAACAGCATGGTATTGGCACAAAAATAGGCATGAAGACCAATGGAATAGAATAGAAGACACAGAGATAAACTCACACAAATAGTTACTTCATATTAGACATAGGTGCCTAAAACATACATTGTTGAAGATAGCTTCTTCAACAAATGATGCTAGAAAAACTGAAAATTCATATGTAATAAAATGAAGTTAAACCTCTATCTCTCATCTTGCACAAAACTCAACTCAAAGTGGATCAAAGACCTAAGTATTAGACCAGGAACCTATACTTACTAGAAGAAAATGTAGGCCCAACACTCCAACATGTCAGCTTAGGAACCAGATTCCTTAAAAAGACTCCTAAAGCACCAGAAGTAAAATAAAAAATCAATAAATTGGATGACATCAAACTAAAAAGGTTCTTCACAGCAAAGGAAACAAGGAAAGAGCATGAAGAGTCACGCTTTTATTTCCTAGTGTTATCACAGAAGTGACCCCATTAAATTTTGAGTTCTTTGGTTTAGAAGCAAGATACTTGGCCTAGCCTCTGTTTACAGAGAATATGAATCATATTTACATGAATATCAGGAGGTAATGATCATTGAGGAGGTCTCAGCAGCAGTCATAACATTGTCCTTTTCCTTGAATAAATAGTAGAGTTTTCTCCATGAGTATGTGTTTATGCATATATGTGAATAAGTATCTCTATGCCTATATGTACAATAATCATAGAGATATTTGGAACTTTTTCATCAATATTTTAGGTATAAAGTTTCCAACATATATTCACCTCTAGGAAAAATCTGACTTAGATAAAGGAATGTCTTCCCTTTTCACTCCCCACTTTAGGGAACTCTTTGTTTACTTCTGGGCCTCCCTTGCTTCCAGGCCTTTTGCATCCAATCTTCTCTTTTACTCTTTGCTGGGGAACCCAGATTTCTAGGTATTAAGCAGGCTCAAGTTACTTTCCAATAAAATCTATGCATGCAGTGACCTGTTATTCCTTTAATGGCAGTGCTTTCTGAAATGTTAAGAAACATAATATATTGAAACCTTTTTCTCTAGTCATAGTTAACTAATTTGTTTTCCCTAACATAAATAACAGGAGCTAGTCTATATTGTCCCTTGTACTTGGACTTCTTACTGGGTAAGCTACATGGAGATTTAGTGTGTAGTCCAAGATGGATGGGATCTTGGCATTTATGTCGTTATTGCAGGTAGAGAGCTGTTGAACTTGCCCCCCAAGGTGCAGTTGGGATGCTTTTCTGTCCCTTAGCTCCACAGGCTCCTCCCTTTCCCACCCTTGCATCCTTACATGTGCTCCTTCCTGTCCTTGGACTGGTCTCCCTCTTCTCATCACTTTGGTAACTGCCTTTGTCTTTTCTGAACCTACTCTAACTGTGCCTTCTCCTGTGTGGAGGTCCCTGACCCCTCTGGGCAGAACCTCTGCAGCTACCTTCTGTGCAGTCTGTACCTGTGCTTCAGGAAATGCAGCTTGCTACATGGTGTTTATATTCAACAAATTCTATTCTCCCAGGTTTTTAATCCTCAAAGTACAGAATGTTTTTAATAGGATAAAAAAATTCTAAGCAAAAACAACACTATTCTAGGTCTTAGCCAGCATCTCTTCTTATAGTTCTTCTTGTGTGTGACTGTGAAACCCCTTCCCCCATGCCAGAATCCCTTGCTTCTTTGCCTTTGCTCATTCATGCAGTTCCTTTTGAGTCCTAGTGACTCCTGAAAATGTCTCTTTTATATGCATTTCTTTATTTCTCCTGTCTCATTTCCTGCCTCAATTTCTGTCCAGTGCACCCACCATCTAAAGAAAATGGCTCCTTGTCTCCAGCCAACCACCACAAGACTTAGCTTCCCCAAGCACCCTTTGTGTTAGGTAGTTTCTTCTCTACAACTCTGTTTCTCATCTCTCCATAGGAGAGAGTGCAAACTCTACCTTTTCACTGAATGATTCCAATGCTGTGTTTCTTAGCAGCCCTCCTACCTTTAGGTGAACAAAGAGGGACTCACAGGGTGTCTTCTTCTGTTGTCCAGTGTCTAGAACAGCACTTCAGTGATTATCAGCTGGAATGGAATGTTTATTGAGTATTGTTTCATGACAGTCACATTTTATAGAAGGTGACACCTTATAGATTCACTTTGTAGCTGTATAATGTTGATCATGAGCTGGTTTCTTTTTAAGATGCAATTCCCATTGAGTTCCTGTAGCCATACTCTGTTGACCCTGGATGCCCAGGAAAAGCAAACTACAAAAGAGCCTTGGGGGATCTGTCTTTCAAGCTTCTTGCTAATTGTTCTGAACCCCAGAGCAAGTGATAAAGACATTTATTGAGCACTTAAGCAACAAGAGTACTTGCTGTGCACAGTTCTAGGTGATTTTAATCCTTTAAATCATTTAAACCCATGTCATATCATACCTCCTCTAAGCTGTAGTAAGGAATGAGGTCACTGAACATAGAAATAGGAAGCTAAAGTGATAGATACGAAATCTAACACAGCCATTAAAATCGTAAATCACATTCTTTAAGATAGAACTGTGTTCTGGTTCCTCCACTTCAGTCTAGGGAAGATTCCTTCTGTGTTACTGCTCTTGAAAGTATGTGTGGGGAGATGGGATGTTCAGAGAAAGGGTGAGCAATGGAAAAGAAAGATGTTGCATTACAAAAAGTTCTGGGGCATGAATTAGGATATGTCAGTCAAGTGAGTCTGTAGTCTCTTTAAATGAAGATTTAAAATGTTAGAAAATATTTTTCTTCAGAATCTGTAGGCAAGAATACCTTTCTTTGTTCATTTCTAATCAGGCACCTTCAGCTATGTTTCCATTCAAAAATGAAGGAGAATTACATTGCTTTGAATAATGGTAATCATGGCATATTTCTTATTTTGAAGTTTGAATAATTCACCTGAACTTAATTGCAAAATGAAATACTGTATTTGTACATAGCCCTCTGGTTCTACATTAGGAAAGGAAAAGTAAGGTATATTACACTTTTAAACCCACACCCTATGTTGGTTTTAGGAATTTTCATAATGGAATCTGTTTCCCAAAGAATGTGAAATGCCAGAAGAATGCATAAGTGCCTCAGAGGTGACCAGGATTAATTTAATGAGAAATGGTTGCCTTCAGAAAACATAAGAAGGGAAAAGAAAAATAACACGAATAGGTTTTGACAGGAGATATTAGCAGATGATTTTATAGAGGTGTGATGGTATTGTGTTTGCACTTTGTTAATAAAAATTCTGCACACACTGTTCATATTATGTTTGTCAGGAAATGATCATATAAATAAAAATAGAAGATTGGTATAGAAAGGCTATAAATATTGAACATGTTTCACAATGCATATCAATCAGTTAACAATGGGGTAGTTTCCTTGCCCTTTACCATTATTCAATGCAAATTTTGAAATGTAGAAGGCATTATAAATTTGTTATGTCTTTCAATTACACATTAAAAGGTGTTTTCATTTGAGTGGCAATCCATAAATATTGCATTGCCATATCTTCTAGTTTCCTGTCAAAATACATTTTCCCAGTTAGGCAAGCTGATGTCTGCTCTGTGAAGTTGATCACCTTGCTGGGGCCATTAGCTGTGTTCTCTCAGCCATCCTCAGCTATCCTTTGCTGAACCTTTTAGACACACTTTTTAAAAAGTAACAATAAAATCTTTCCTTACATGCAGTGCCATTAGCAATATGTCCAGATTTGGAAAACCTCCTTTTGTATCATTCTGATTCATCATGGAGAGCATTTAGACCACATTTTGTTCAAGCATTTAGAACACATTTTGTTCTATGGTATTAATATTATTTAATTAAGGATTCCAAAAGGCCAGTTTATTTGCATTATTTTATATTTAGAGAACATACCTAATCTCTTGAGGAGACTGCAAAATCCATTTTTACTACAGAAGATTCATAAAGCTTTGTTTCCATCAGATTTTGTGAAATGTGTCTTCTCTTCATCTAACAAACTTTTGTTACCAAAACAGGTAGGACAGTTATTTTCATTAACCTTTTGTGCCCATGTGTATTTATAGCTTTCCAAAATCTATAAATCAGAAGACTTGGTGTGATGGAAACTTCTTATTTCTTACACACTGAGAACCTGGACCTTGGGGTCTTCAACATTGACCTGGCCTTTGCACAATAGCCCTCAATATATTTGGTTTTGCCTGTTGATTTTGGGTCCCTCTACTTTTACTTCCATCTGCATTTTCTTACATTCAAGTGAAAATTTTGCTTCCTTCTCTTTTTTCCTTCTTCCCATTTCTTTTCTCTCTCTTTTTCTCCCTTAGTGTCCTTGTATAACACCAAATACTCATCTGGACAGGAACCTTCCAGGCTTTTGTGTTCCTGCTGCTGAATGTCCTGTTCTCAAGTTTTTCCACTGGCTAATCTTCACTTATGTGCTTGGCTTCACCCCAAAAGTTTCTGATCAGGAAAATCTCTGAAAAGTACATCTCTTCCCCACTGCCAGGAGGTCTACTTCTCTGCCTTCAGCACATTCCAACTCTCTTCTCTCATGTGACTTGCAGTGTGCTGTTTGTGCTGACACACTTATTCATGCTTCACCTAAGCAGTAGCAAGGTCCTTATGAGTAGCTGCTCTGCCTTTTGTCTCGGTGTTCTTGGCCTCCAGCAATGTTAGAACCCAGTAATTATGGATGGATGGATGGATGGGTGTGTGGGTGGGTGGGTGGGTGGATGGATGATGTTTGGATGGAAACAAAATGCCTGCTCCTTGCCCTGGGAAGAAAGCACGCTGGACAACTCAGTGCCCTGGTGGAGCTTTACAGTAGAATTGGGAAATTTCAGCATGTATACAGAGCTAAGAGAAACCAATCTATTCTAAGTGCTACTCAAAGGAGAAGTTAAAGGACTGTGCCATAGTAAAACAAACAAAGCAAAGTCCTATGATCAAGGAAGACTTTGTGGAAGAGATGACATTTGAGCTGTTCCTTGAATTCTGCTGCTGCTTCATCCTTCCTACCAGTACCAGAATGGTTTGAGAAATGAGGAATCCAAAAGTTCTCTGGAGCCAGGCATGGTGCACACACCTGTAATCCCAGTGGCTCAGGAGGCTGAGGAAGGAAGACCCCACATTCAAAGACAGCCTCAACAACTTAACAAGACCCTATCTCAAAATAAAATAAAAGGTGCTGGGGATGTGGCTCAGTGGTTATGTGCCCCTGGGTTCAATCCCCAGTACCATCCCCCATCCCCCTCAAAAAAATATGTTCTCTGGTGAAAAAAGAATGCTGTTCTTTTATGTGGTCATAAGTGGCCACACTTGAATAATTTTTCCTTAAGTTGAAGTAGCTTTTTTGACCTTAGGTAAGTTATTTGGCTACCTCAAGGTGCAGTTTCTTCATCTATCAAATGGTGATTATGATTGAGTTGTAAGAAAAAGAGAGGGGCTTAAGGTGTAGTTCTGTGATAGAGCACTTGCCTAGCACATGCAAGGCACTGGGTTTAATAGCATTGCAAAAAATCCAACCAATGAATGAAAAAAGAGATAATCTATGTAGTCTTTACACCATGATTGTTGATATATAGAAAGTACTCAATAAATATTAGTCATTAGTACTGCAGTTGTTTTTAAATTCTTTATGGTAAAGCTTATCTATTCTTATGTATGTTTGTTCATTGTATACATAAAACAAACTGCTATAAAAATCAGTATGCAACAAAAATCTATTTTGATATATTTATGAAGTTGAACTATCACTTTTATAGATCAAAGTGATCAAATATCACCAAGCTCATGTGATTCAACTTAATACAGGTTGAGTATCTCTTATTTGAAATGCTTGGGACCCAAGGTGTTTTAGAATTCAGGGTTTTCTGATTTGGGAGTATTTACATAAACTTTACTGTTTGGACATCTCTAAGTCAAACATGTGAAATTTGAAATGCCCGCAAATCCACATTTGGAACATCTGCTTTCAGAGCATTTTGGATTTCATATTTTACCATTAGGGATGCTCAATTTGTATGTATTTATCCATCTAGAATTTTAGACCTTTCCTATAAATCAGACGTCTTGAAGTAGAAAAATTATACATGAGAAAGTTTATGATCTCATGAACCAGTAATTTCAAGCACTAGTCTCTATAAAACTGCCATTTGGCAAAGAGATTTGGACACTCTGCTGAAGTACATCATTTTGAATATTGAATACATATGGTTTAAATTGTGTTAAGACCATAGCACACGAATCTCAGTAAGGTTAGCTCCAATTTGGATCACAAACATAGTAAGTGAACTCAATCCACTATTTTTCTTGTTTCTATAGCTTACTTAACCAAGAATTTAAGACAATGTAGAGAATATAACTCAACTAAAATAAGGTGACATGTATGTTGTGCCACTGGGACCATGCATCTGTTTAGATGCAAAATCTGAGAGTGCAATGAGCCATGTAGGTGAGGTTCAAAATGCTGTAGGAATCTGGATATGGGTGTTTCTGACAATATTTGAACTGACTCAAGAACTTGAGGAATTACTCAGGGAAAAGAAGAGTCACATTTTAGGTTGGAAAAGGTCATCTGAAGCAAGAGACCAAGGGGCATATGGCAAAAATGAATTCCATGTAGCCATGGTTTACTGCAGATGGTATGTGATGAGTAAAAGGGGAAAATAAGGCCTTAGGAATAAAAAAAATTACAGAGTAGTGCCTCATTATCTGCAGGATCATATGTTCTAAGAACCCCAGTGAATGCCTGAAAGTACAGATTGGTCAAACCCTATGTATGCTATGTCTTTTCCTATACATGCATGCCTCTTAAAAGGCATACTTTGTAAATTAGGCACAGGAAGAGATTTACAACAGTAGCTAGTAATAAAAGAGAGCAATTTCTGCATAAAAATAAGAGTTACTTGAACACAAGAACTCTGATACTGTGACAGTTACTGACTGATAACCAAGATGACAGCTATGGGTGGGTAGTGCACACAGTATGGATGTGCTGGATAAAGCAATGAGTCATGTTATTGATAGCACAGCATGAGTTTTGCATTTTAATATTTTTGTATGCAGGTGACTGAACCATGGAAAGCAAAGCCATAGATAAGGGGTAAATACTCTATTTCAAATGCCTTGCTGCATGGTTCAGTCTTATTCTGTGAGCAGGGAGGATGGGTTCATGTAAGGTTTTTTACAAAATGGTTGAAATGATAATAATAATTGTTAAAGATAACTGACCTACTGTTAGGTAAAGGTGATGAGTGGCTGACTACTTAGAACTAGTTAGAGGACTTACAGATGATAGGAAATAGAGAGAAAGCATGTTTAAGAAAAGAGGAAGACTTGAAGTAGAAGAATTGGCAATTCTTGGGAAATGTTGGGATTTTGTTGGGAAAGAGGAATCAGTTGAAATGATACTCAGAATTTTTATCCTGAGAGATGGCGGATGATGCTATCAATCAGGAAAATAGAGACCTGTCAATATACTTCCAATATATTGGGATTTCACTCAGGGACATTGGTGTCTGTGAAACAGAAAGAAAAGTTAGAGAACGAAATGAGGAGGCTACCTCTGACTGTTAAGTTCAGGTTGAGGTGTGCTTACCAAAGTTAGACAAACTGCAGGAATTTCTCTACCAGAGTCACAGCAGTCCTGAGACTGGTGACAGGTAGAAGGGTACAGAGTCTAACGAATGGTGTCAAAAACTGATATTGCCCAAGTGCATGTGTTCCCTCCCATGGTTGCCATGGGAATAAAAGCATATGCCTTTTTTTTGACCTCTAAAATGTTGCAAGTGCATCTCATTAGGAGGAGCTGAAAGTTGGTAATGCAGTCTGAGCAAATGCAATGCTCAAACTTCCTGCTTCTGGGCCACCATAGACTGCCTAAAGGAGGACAGAAGTGATGCCCAGGATTGGCAGACAGTACTAGGCCCAATAGAAGACTAGGAAAGGCAGAGCAAAGTCCAGGCAAGACTACCTGCTGTGCTACCTGCTGACTTCAGATAAGCAGAGTGTGAGGTTCTGGGAGAGTTCAAGCTGAGTATGTCCAGGAGGTGATTGCAATGCTGGACGTGGGTTTGGAGATTTAGGTTCAGAAATCTGAAATAAAGGAGGTAGTAACTGAAGTCAAAGAGGACAGCATGAGCACAGGGAGAAGAGAAGGCAGAGGTCTTAGATATGAAGTGTGACTTTTCTTAGATGAAGGAAAGGGAGATCTTAGTAGGGAGCAGAGAGGCATCAGAAAGGAAGTTGTGAAAACTGGAGAAGGAAGTCATGAAAAGAAGCAAAGCTTTGGGGAAGGAGGGCCAGCCAGTGTAAGCAAATGTTGTAGAAAGGATCTTTTGATATGGTGACTTCAGGTCTGTGGGTGATAAGAAACCACACTAAGCATGGTGATGAGGGTGAAAGATTGGAGTTAGTTTTTATTTTTGTGAGGATAAAAATCTGAAATCTGAACACAAACTATTCTTTAGAACAAGTAGTGGGGAGAAGAGAATAAAGATAATTTCTATGGGAAAGTAGGGACATAGGAAGACAGCATTAGGATAAAGTTGATATTAATTTACTTATTATCTGATACAAAGGAGCCAGTGGAGACAGAAATAAGCACTGAAAATAAATAAATAAACAAATGAATCAGTATTAGAACAAAGTCCAGAAGAGACAGAAAGGATGGAACTAAGGGGGGAGTCCAGCAGTAGCCCTGAAGAAGAGGGCCCAGGGGCCTTCATATCTATATATTTTCTCAGTGACGTTGCCACTGAGATGATCATGAACATACTGAGTTCCCCTGGAGTATTTGGCATCCAGCAAGGCTGACAATGTGTTTCATAGAGTGATAATCATGCATTCTATTCACATTGAAAATCTAGAAATAAGCACCACCAAAAGCACTGCCAGTCATTGTGGATACCGATTCCCACTCTGTATTGAAGCCCCTCCTGTCTCCAGTAGCCATGCTTGTTAGCTGCTGTGCAATAATGACAGCTTCTATTGCAGGCCATGGCTGCTGTCCATGTTCACCCTTAAGAATACTGACATTTGATTTACTCAACTTCACTAATCAATTTCTTGCTTTTAAAAACCTGCAATATCGCTTCAGAGCCCCTATTATAGCCTAACAAGATATAGATAATTAAGTCCTGTGGGACCCATGTTCTGACCAGTTAGTGAAGAATGAGCCCTCTCCCTCAGCTTCACAGTCTAAGGAAAGTCTTTGCACTTTACTGTTAAATCTGCTCTTCTTCCAGCACAGCCCTTCATTTGGAAAAGCCAAGAGCAACAGGAAGCAAGTAAGATATACTGCTTATTGTTTGGATTTTAACTTTCATGTAGTATAGGTACCATTGTCTGTACCCACATTACAATATAAAGTCCCTTGGGTGGAAAGAAAGTAGAGGTCGTCCCAGTTCCTCCAGTTCATCTAGAGAGAGGGGGGAAAGGACTTCTGACTCTTGGTCTGGAAATCCCAAGGTAGCACAGTTCTGGGATAGAAAATAGTTAATGTTATATATATATAAATATATATATAAATATATATATATATATACACATACACACACACACATACACACACACACATACATATGTACATATATGTATATATATAAAACATATATATACATATCTTTGTGTGGTGTCAGGATTTCTAGCTGTATGATCAACATAATACATGATCACTCATCATTTCCATTTAAAATCTTATCACTTGGCCACTTACTATTTATCTGCACTCTCCCTTATCTTTTCTTTTATACTATATCTGAGAATTTTTCTATTGCTTTTAAATATCAAAGAGAATTTTATTTTCAAAGGCAGTTTCAGTGTGTAGATTTTTTCTGCCCTTCCCCCCAAGTATCCTTGCTGCCTTCTTTATTGTGCCATTGACAATTTAAGAACAAATGGACATTATATTGGCCTAAAGTCACTGTATTTCCAACATATATTTCATCGGGAAGGAATGTGCAATAAAAGTGCTTTATAAAGCTTGTGTTCCAGGGTAAAAAATACTTGAAGACAATTGACTTTTATTTAATGTCAACCTTGTGGTTGGGGAGTTCTGCAGTTATTGGTGCTAATTTTATCCTCACATTTCTTTTTTAGTAACAGATATTCTGATGTGGTTATTCTTTATTTCCTCATAGACACCCAAGGTCAAGAAGGACATATTCCAAAGAGTAAGGGAAATCTGAGCATCTCAAAGTGTTGAGGATAAATATACAAGTTCATGAACCATAATGAGGCAGTTATACATGTGTACTCAT
This sequence comes from Glaucomys volans, assembly GCA_020662805.1. Classification (NCBI taxonomy): domain Eukaryota; kingdom Metazoa; phylum Chordata; class Mammalia; order Rodentia; family Sciuridae; genus Glaucomys; species Glaucomys volans. The sequence continues at coordinate 65,333 of JAJEJO010000193.1, read as the reverse complement.
CTGGGGAGCATTACCTTAAGGCCCCAGTTGACATTGTCTGAGATATAGTTAATAAACTAACATGAAACAGTGGGAATAGCTTCAATGTGTGCTCCCTGGTGGGAAGAGCCTTAAATAGTTTAGCTAACAATGATCTATAAAGTTTTGCATTTGATAAAGTTCTTAACACATGTCTCAAACTAAAATAGAGGGCTCTTACTTTCAATAGCATACAGATGACTTTGCACTCACTTAAAGAACATTTCTAATTAAGAAAACCCATAATAAGCAATTCCAAGTTTACAAGCAAGATCATTAGTTATGATTGAAAAGTCCCTTTTTCATCAAGCTAAATCCTACCCAGTTATCAAAAATTCGCCATGTGTCTGTACCTCCAGATGCCTTTCATGACCTTTCAGGCATATTTACCTCCTGGCATCCTCTTCTGGTGCTAATTACACTATGGGGTAATTGTTTGCATCTTACAATGACCAGTTTTTCTTCATTCATGTTACTATTTGTAGCCCAAAGCACATACTAGATGGTCAGTAGATGATTACCAAATAACAAAATGGACAAATGAGTAAGGGGATAAATGAGTGAACAAAGAAATGAGGAAACAATTATTTGTATTCTAGAAGGTATTATTTTTAAGCTTCCCACCATTGGGATTAAAGTAGATTCATCTCAAGGGGCTCTTCTCTCTGCTTTTCAGTGTCAAATATAGCTGAAATGAGGTAAACTGATAAATAACTCCACAGCATAGGGAAGTTCCATCCACTGAGGATAAAGCAGTACTCCACTGTGTGATGTGAATAATAAAAAAAGACCTAAGAGATACATAGGAGTCTAATGAACATACAGAATAGTCATAAAACTAAGAGATCTATACAGGAAATTGTTCTTTTAATATTGAAGAGTGTCCAGTAGTACATGAATAAGTGGTTTAGGAAGACATAAGAATGGTTAGAGATTCTCATAGGTAATGTGCAAGAGCATGCTTATTGAAAATGCATCTCCTTTTCTCTTTCTGAAGCTTATATTTTGTAAATAAAATGTTAGTATTTAAAAAAAAGAAAAAAAAAAAGAAAATGCAGACCCCTGGCTTCTGCTCCTAGGGATTATTCACTAGGCATCAGGAAGACCAGGGAATCTGGATTTTTAACAGGAGACTTCAATGATTTCCAGCAGAGGCCCCGAAAAGATATTGTTCAATGGATGAAGGAGGAAAGCTGTGTGGGCCACAGTTACCAGGAGAACATGAGTCTGAGGATGCACAGTATTTGGATAGATAAGAAGGGAAGGTGAATAATCTCATTTTTCTCATAGTAGCTGGCAGAAAAATCTCCATCCAAATACCAGATGATTATGATGATTGGTAAAAAATATACCTTGTACCATTCCAGTATGATGCATCCTACTCTGATGGCTCCTTCTTATGTTTTTCATCTAATATAGAGGGAGATTTTAAAATTGACTTCTTTTTCCCTAGCTTTCACTTTAACCCTTTAAATTTTGACACGTTTTCATACTCCACAGTTTCCAGACATTCCAATTAGTGCCAAATCTTGTGCTGTGATATTTTAAACAAAGAATAGTGGGTAAAGGATAGTAAAGTGGTTAGAAGGATTCCTCTATCAACACCATCTAGCAACCACCTCTTCCATTGTTGATAAAATTTGGAAAATTATTAGGTTTGTTTGCAAGTCCAGGCTGCTTTTCCATGTTTATAGATATTTGCTATGAAACAGGTTGCAACCACAACATGTCTATCAACTATCATAATGAAGACTTGATAGCTATTCTACACAGATCATGAAGGTGTGTTTGAAAATTCCCCAATGAAAGGGAACATATCTGTGGACAATTCAGAGAGCTTAGAGAGATTTTGTAGGTTGGCAGTCAATTTGGCATGCATGAAAGAAGGATGACAATAAGAATTGAGCAGGGAAGTAAGAGAAGAACCTGCACAGGGACAGATGAGCTTCAACCATGGGGAGCAAATAACACACAATGGAGAAAAGCCAATGAGAATGGCACTTCCTTGCTTCACTTGAACTTTGGCTCTGTGTCACCTGAAGGTAACTGTAGAGTCATAAGGCTGAGCAGCCAATCACCAAGTGGTGGTTCCTTGGATCCCTTAAATCCTGACCATACAGACATGGAAGGCTTTATATTAGCACAAATGTCTGCTGTTTCTCTCCTTGTTGGGTATTCAGGGTATTCAATTTTCCAGTTACTTTAGCAGTTAGTTGGACCAAGTGACCAGTTCAGGTGAAAGGCTCTTAAACCAAAGTCTCAGCTTTGACATGAGGCAGATAATATCTCAACAACATTCTCCAGTTTCTCTCCCTCTCACGATGATGGTCTCATGCTGACAAGATGGGGCAAGAGAAATACTTGAGTTATTTCCTTGACAAGAAGATCTAGATATTTGTTATCCAAACCAAGACAAGTTTGTAATGAAAGGCATGCTTTTAATAATTGTTCTAGAATAATATAGATGAACTGTACAGTCCTAGGAATTCAGGACACAGAACCACCCTACCTTTGTGTCAGTAAGAAGTTCAGTTGTTTTTTTAATTTACCAAGATGTTGGGGTTGTTGGTTACTCCTAACCTATCCTGACTAACATAATAGTTTAGTGTCCAGACCAGTGATTGCCTGAGGCTTGGAGATGAATGCATGCCCCTTATGCTTTCAAAAAAGGCAAAGAAGTTAGGTGCCTATATGAAGGGTTAATTTATTTGATTGCTGCTCCCGAGGAGCCAGTTTTCTGCCTTTATTACCTAAGGACTAAAGGATAATTCTAAAAGCCTTAGACTCCTAAAGAGACTATTTTTAAAACCATAATGGAACCAAGTAGAAGTTTTTACAGCATTTTACATTTTGTTACATTGCATCTTCCTAACGGTTTTCCAAACTAAGTGGGACAAGCATGATGTAACCATTTTACAGATAATGAAACTGAGACTCATAAAATGTAAGTGATTTTTCTTGAGACACAGTTGGTAAAAACATCTCCATTTGGATCCTATACCCATAGCACTTTAGGGAGTCTAGAGGATTGAGATTATAGTAACTGACAAGTGTTGAGACTGGGGAAGGATTTGGTAACACAACTTTTCTGTTTGCTTTGAATTACCATATCTGCTTCCTTAATAGAAGTCACTCTGAAATATTTCAGAGCAAACATACATCACCAAAACATGTGAATTAAATAGTGAGACCAGTGAAAATTTTTTTTTTTTGACATCCATGACAATACAGGGGACACTTCTGAGAATTTTTTTTTTATTTACTTATTGATTCATTGAACACAAATGGAGTACAGCTATTGTTTCACTGGTTGTACACAAAGTAGAGTCACACCATCTGTGCATTCATGCATGTACACAGGGCAATGGTATCTGTCACACATTCTGTTATTAATTTTACCCCCCACCCGCCCCCACCCCTCCCTTCCCTCTATGCTAGCTATCTTTCCTCCATTCTTGCCATCTTTCCCCCCCACATTATGCATCATCATTCATTTATCAGAGAGACCATTCGGCTTTTGGATTTTTGGGATTGGCTGATCTCACTTAGCATAACAGTTTCCAACATCATCCATTTACCTACAAATACCATAATTTTATTCTTCTTTATGGCTGAGTAATATTCCATTGTGTATATATACCACAGTTTCTTTATCCATTCATCTACTGAAGGGCATCTAGGTTGATTCCATAATCTAGCTATTGTGAATTGAGCAGCTATGAACATTGATGTGGCTGCATCACTGAGGCAATCTGATTTTAAGTCCTTTGGGTATAAGCCAAGGAGTGGGATAGCAGGGTCAAATGGTGGATCCATTCCAAGTTTTCTAAGGAATCTCCACACTGCTTTCCAGAGTGGCTGCACCAACTTGCACTCCCACCAGCAATGTATGAGTGTACCCTTTTCCCCACATCCTCGCCAACACCTGTTGTTGCCTGTGTTCTTGATAAAAGACATTCTAATTGGGGTAAGATGAAATCTTAAGGTGGTTTTGATTTGCATTTCTCTTATAACGAGTGATGTTGAACATTTTTTCATAAATATGTTGATTGCTTGTAGATCTTCCTCTGTAAAGTGTCTGTTCATTTCCTTGGCCCATTTATTGATTGGGTTATTGGTGTTCGTGGTATAAAGCTTTTTGAGTACTTGGTAGATTCTGGATATTAGTGCTCTGTCCGAAGTGTGTGTGGCAAAGATTTTCTCCCACTCTGAAGGCTCTCTCTTCACATTGCTGATTGTTTCCTTTGCTGAGAAGAAGCTTTTTAGTTTCACTCTATCCCAATCATTGATTCGTGCTTTTATTTCTTGCGCTTTGGGAGTCATGTTAAGGAAATCTGGTCCTAGTCCAACATGATGAAGATTTGGACCTATTTTCTCTTCTATTAGGTGCAGAGTCTCTGGTCTAATTTCTAGGTCCTTGATCCACTTTGAGTTGAGTTTTGTACAGGGTGAGAGATATGGGTTTAGTTTCATTTTGCTGCATATGGATTTCCAGTTTTCCCAGCACCATTTGTTGAAGAGGCTGTCTTTTCTCCATTGCATGTTTTTGCCTCCTTTGTCAAGTATGAGATACCTGTACTTATGTGGGTTTGTCTCTGTGTCCTCTATTCTGTACCATTGATCTACCTGCCTATTTTGGTACCAATACCATGCTGTTTTTGTCACTATTGCTCTGTAGTATAGATGGAAGTCTGGTATTGTGAAACCCCCTGCTTTGCTCTTCTTGCTAAGGATTGCTTTAGCAATTCTGGGTCTCTTATTCCTCCATATGAATTTCATGATTGCTTGCTCTATTTCTATGAGGTCCGTCATTGGGATTTTAATTGGAATTGCATTGAATTTGTATAGCATTTTTGGAAGTATGGCCATTTTGACAATATTAATTCTGCCTATCCAAGAACATGGGAGATCTTTCCATCTTCTCAGATGCTCTTTAACTTCTTTCTTTAGTGTTCTGTAGTTCTCAGTATAGAGGTCTTTCACATCTTTTGTTAGATTGATTCCCAAGTATTTTATTTTTTTTGAGGTTAGTGTGAATGGGGTAGTTTTCCTAATTTCTCTCTCAGAGGATGCATCACTTACGAATAAAAATGCATTAGATTTATGAGCATTAATTTTATATCCTGCTACATTGCTGAATTCATTAATGAGTTCCAGTAGTTTTCTGGTGGAATTCTTAGGATCTTCTAGATAGAGAATCATGTCATCAGCAAATAGGGACTTCTGAGAATTTTTAAAGCACCTTTTTCCCATGATTGTACCTTCTTGTCCAGAAAATGTAACACTACAATTTGATCCCAAATATAACCAGTTAGATTTTCTTGCCCTTCTTCTGCACTCTCATCAAGTAAATTAACAACAGATTAACACCAGCTACTTGAGTGTTGATTTGAATATTATTCAGATCCAGGGTGACTGTTGGTTTGACCTCGATTAGCTTTAATGACTAAACACCTTGTCACTGTGCAAGAACAAAAAGCAAAAGAAAAAAGTTATTATGGTATGTAGAATAAGAATTCAAAAATGAGTTTACAGATGAGAATAGAGTCCAATCCTATCATTCAATTCATAATTTTGTTCTGGGTCAAAATTCCAAACAGGGACTGAAACAGGATGGAACAGAGAGTAGTCTGTTGGGGCCTTCAAGGGAGCATGGCACATCCAATGAGGAGCCGGTTAACAACTGGGGAGAGAGACAAAACTCATATGAACAAAGTGAACCTCATTTTTAGTGCCTAAATTACATTTCTAAATTCAAACTTTCAAAAATATGGCATATAGTAAAAGAAGAAATCTTTGGTTGTCTAGTTCTCATTCTATTTTTCCTTGGGCAAGGTAAAATTATTAACTTTTCATTTTAAAAAAAAATAAGGAAAATAAGATTCCAAGTTGTTTTGTTTTCTAGAACAGAGCAATCTCTAATTAAAATTTAATGCATATCTTCATAATATATTAAAATATTTTTATTACTATGAAAAGTTGCCAATAAAATGTATGGAAGACCAATAACAAATTGACTTTCTATTACCTGCCAGGTTCCTCCAACTTTTTAATAGTGAGTTATAAATATCTATCCCAAAATAATACAGTCGTATTAAAAGTATTCATTTTTGCAACTAAGTGTTCTTTCTGAGCAGTATCAGGCTCAGAGATATTTGTGCATCAGACTACTCAAGAAAATAAAATACACAGAACTCAAGCTTTGTGGAATGTCATTATTTTTGAAGAATTCTATGAGACATATTATAAGGGTTCATTTGGAACTGAGTGGATGAGTTCCTAAGACTGGACTTAGGAGACAATATTAGCTTTTTTAACTGTCTTGTATTAATAAAAATTTATTAATGATTAGTGCATTAATTTAAAATCTAACTGCACTTAGGGAAATAATTCATTTTGTAAACCTCTGATGATTTCTTGGGGTGTCTTGACACTGTTTGACCAGGATTGTTGAATCTTGGGAGGTGTACTTCTCTTCTGCGACATTCACTTGCACACATGGGATCTTCTCTCTTCTCCCTCTCTCCCTACACAAGGAAGAATGCAACTCTACAAACACATGCATTCATAAATGTAGTTTTGTTTTTTGCCACTCTTGAGCGAAGCACTTGGGATTCACATGTTAACATTCAGGGGCTTCCCTTCCACACTTCATGTGGAAAATGGGACTCGTTCTCTGAATGCATATCTCTACTTTTTGCCCTCTCTCCATCGATGCCTCTTCATGAAGGGAGCTCCCCTTGCAGGATCAGCACAAGTCTGCCTTGGAGAAAATTTATGACGCTTTCTGCTCACATACAGATGGCCCTGGAGTGAATATGATGCAGTAATTCAAATTGGACTAGCACCTTTCGATCTGTTTATGAATGGTGTTACATCCCCACCAGTGAATTAGAGCACTGTGGTTTCTGGGCAGTGGTATTATTCTTGCAAAATTTGTGCTGAATTAAAAATATATATCATCTAGGAAAGGAAAAAGAAACTCCAGCCCTCCAATATTTATCCAGACTGAGTTTCAGTTCCAATGCAGTTTTCAGTTATCCTCACTGTAGATTTACTGCTTCTAACTATTGCAATGGGGATAAGCAGAGATTGTGTTAAGAACATCTGAGTCACAACTGACCTGGGGATTGCTCCTGCTTACGTGCTTAGAAGTGCTAGCTTCTAAGGGATGAAACTCACTTTCTAAGGGGGAAAGTTGGTGCAGTTGGGCAGAACCCAGTTGAAAACCAACAAAGTTTTCACATGGACAGTTTCCTCTTGGAATTGAAAAATAGCTTTTCTTTTTAGTTTCTCTTTTTCTCAAGGAAAGCTGTGCATTGCAATTCAGATGGGAAGTAGGATGGGTCATTGAGGAAGGCAATGGAAGTAGAACGTGAAAAATGACACTGAAAAGCAAATGACATCAGAGGCAATGCAGATTATGTCCTTCATTGAGGTAATTTTCCTCTCCTCTCCCCCAGGCAGAAGAGCAATGGACTGTCTGGGCAGAGTTTAGTCTTCCAGGAGTCTTAACAGTGGTAAAGGGTGTCCAGGTTAGGGAGTGAATTAAGAATCCTGGACTTATTGGAGTAATGTAGCTACTATCAAAGCTAATTAGTTGTATTGAAGCATATGTGCTGTCAATGTGACAAAAAGAACAAAGTAAGAAATTTGATTTGTTTTACCAAGGACCAGGGGGCCAACATCTCAGCCCCATGTGTCACAGCTAAAGACTACCCCTACCCCCGTCCTGCTGGCATTTCTTACTGGTCACTACTTTTCTTTCACTAGTTGTATGTTTGTTTGGTATAGGTGTGTGGGAAGTGAAAAATGCAAGGAGTCAGAGAATTGAAGAATGAAAAAAATACTGTAGCATCCATTCATCTACCCAAAATAGAACTGATCAAGTACCTACTCAGTAGTGGCAGGTATACTTAGTTGCTAGGGATAGAAACAAAACAAAACAAAAATAATCAAACAAACAAGGCACAGGCACTGACTTTACAAAACTCAGAGATCATTAATAAGGAGCTATCACACCATGACAGAGGAGAGTCAGAGTATAAAGAAAGCATAAGGGGAGAGGTTTCCTTAGCAAAGAAGAGGTCAAGGCTTGGTGAAGTGTTTTCTGTGGCATTTGAGTGGATTTGAGAGGGCCCTCTGGGCAGGACATATGTTTCTATGGATTACTGGTATTAAATACTTTGACATTTGGTCTTCAGGTTATAAAAAAATATTTTAAAATGCTAGAGTCTATCACTGTGCATTGCCTAGATCTAGAAGGATTTTAATCTAATCCAGAAAAAAGACTGACCAATGCCAGTGCAGCCTTTTTGAGTAATAAGAGCCCATTGAACCAGATGTCAACCCATGATAACCATGTGGCAGAAGATGTTAGCACCTAGTCAAGTAAACACCAAACACCAGAGGGTTTTAAGTTTTCATTCAAAGGCTATTGTGGTACAGAAGGAAAAGATTTTAAGGGTCATACATTGGTTCCAATACAAAGTCTACCATTAGTGGGAGTATAACTTCAAATGAGTTCCCTATTCTCATTAAACTTCAATTTATGCATTTATTAATGAATAAATGGATATGCATGAAAATATATGACAACAAACATGCAGTTAGTATACCTGCCCTTGTCTAAGTATTCTTAGGAAAACTAAGGATTAGATTATACTGTGCCTGCCATACAGTGGCTATATCACAGTAATATATATATTATTTAAAGATCTATGTGAAGTTCTACATTTTCATTATGAATACTAGTGCTTTTCTTTAGTTGTCTTTATGAATTCAAGGAAAATGAAGGAAGGAATACTCAACTTCCATAAAGTAGAAATATGTATAAGACAAGGTGTTGTGAGTATTCTGGTATATAAAATAAGGATCAACAAAATTCCTTCATTCTCCTACCTTTAACCTATGAAGGGTCAAGTCTAGATGATTGAGATCATGAAGCTTTCCAGTATGTAGTTAAAATACTTCAATCCCATCATCCAAAGTCATAGCCCTAAGATTGGAGTTGGAAAGGAGGGAGACATGATGGGATGTCAGGAGATGGCACCCCTCTACCAGTGCTGGAGAGAGCTGCAAGAAAGAGAAGGGGGCACTTGGTACTTTAGGTGTGGATTATGTGAGGAGAAGAGCAATTTCATCATTGCTTCCCACAGATGATTCTGGAAAAGGACCACTCCATTCCTGTGTCTTGGCCTTCATGAACTGGTGCATAGCCATATACTTTATGCTCCAATATGGTCATGCAGAATGTAGGCCCTTTCCAGGTTGCCCAAGTTCCAAGTTGTTAGAAGCAGAATGGAGAGCAAGCAAGCCTACTCTGGAGTCTGTGGTGATAGGGCAAGTGTTTACAGGCTGAGGCAGCCAACCAAATATTTAGTCATAAGTGAATGCCAGGACATCAGGCTCTGACCAAGCAGAAGAAAAAGATTAGGTGCCTTCCCAGCCTTCAGAGGCCAGGCCAACAACAAAGTTGTTAACAAAGCGATTTTCCCCAGACATAAGATAACACCACACTTAAATCCTCTACTATATAAGGACAGTGGTCCACCCAACTAGACTTGAATATACTAAGAACCAGCTGTGGAGAGATGCAATGTGCTTCTCTCCTACTGAAAGACTAAACGTTTTCATCAAAAAGTCTTTGTAAGTGAACTTTGTCAATAATTCTTTATAAAAATTATAAAAAACAGAAAATTTGAAATAATTTTCCAACAAATACCCTGTATACACTATATTTTACAACTAACATTTTAATAAGCTTGCTTGACCTCCTGTCTAGTCATGTGTCCATCCTTTTCTTTGTCCATCATTGTCTTATTTCTGATGTATTTCCTAATGAGCTTTAGGTGTCTTCCCACCAAATATTTGAGCATGGGTATTATTAACTAGAATTCCATATTTGTTTATAGTTTATGTTTTTTCTTAAGATAAAATTTGCATACAATGATGAAACACATAAATCTTAAATGTAGCATTGAATGATTTCTGACAAAAGTATACACATGTGCAGTCCAAATCTCTAGGGAGGTACAGGGTATTAACTGTCTTTATGTCTCTCCCCACTGCCCCATCCAAGGCAATCATGCTTACATTTGCCACGATAAATTAATTTCACCTGTGTCCTATTAGTACAAATGCAGTTGTACTACATGTAGTGTTTCATTTGTGTATTCTTTCACTTAGGATGATATTATTGAGATTCTTCTATGTTTCATGCATGGAAGAACAATTGTTCTTTTTGATTATTGACTAATATTCCAATATAGGAAATACATACCTTCATTACATGTTGATGGATACTTACATCTGAGTGGTTTTATAAATTAAACATCTATCATGTTAGACCAGAGTTATAATTTAATCTAGTACTTGGGACAAAAATTAATGCTAATTAGCATATGAAGTATTAAAAAAAGACCAGTTTGATTACATATAAAAATAAATGAATGTCATTTCTTTTTGAACTTCTAAGCTATAGTGTGCTTAAATCTTTTAACTCTACTCTGTAGGCATCCAGTGAGAGAGAGCTCATATTTCATTATAACAATTTCTTTTTTCCCAGCATATCTGAGAAGTGTGCTTATCTTCGTTATGGCCATTAACCTTAGAGGATGAGTACCGTTCTCCACATGGGGTCACATCATTGTCATGATTTCATAGGGAGGAGGCTCAGGGTAAAGCAGAGGCACTGCGGTGACATTATCCCTTGTCACTCTTTCTAATGTAACCTCAGCCCCTTTCTTTCTGTCATTAAAATGAGGTTCAATCATGAAACTCATTGCTTAAATTGGCACACTTTTCTCAAAGTGAGAAGATGGAGAGTCAAATACAGTGAAGCAGGAGGAAAAGCAATTTGCAAATCACTGCAGCAGCTCTTGACAAACTTCAAGGTAAGGGAGAATAAAAGAATGTAATATGTACTTTTAGTAAAAGTGGATGGGCTATAGTCTAGCAGCTTCTCACCTGACTAAAAGTACGTGAGTGAATCCATTGTTAATTTCATGATTAAGTTGGTATTTTCTCAAACAGCAAGTACACATTAGAGTAGTTCTTAAAACAATGACTTGATTTGATTCAGCCTTCAGTAGAAGCAGCCCAATTAGCTACCAATCTGAGCTAAGAGAGTGGCTTTTTTGTCCTCTGTTTTATTTTATTTCTGTCAAAAAATGAAATTATGTTCAACTGAGGACTTGATGATAGGAGTCACAAAAGAATATGTCAATCTAGTGTTCTGATCAATTCCTTCAAGTGTCATTAGGGAGATAGAGGGCTAGGTCTTGTGAGGAAGGGATATGGGAAAGCTTACAGTCTTTCCCATTGGAATGAACAGCTCCTCAGATGCCTGGGGGTCATGTTTTCTAATACGAGTAATATTACTGAGTCAAGATCATTAGGCTCCAAGTCATAGTCGGTGTTTATGAACAATGCCCCTGGTAATGTCAGACCCTGTATGACTAGGTATTTTCTTGGGGCTCAGGGAATTATTATGTTTGAACATTTCCTTCCAAAAGGAGTGTTCTCTAGTGTCCAGTGACGCCCTGACGATGAGACATTGGAATTGACACAAGGACAAGTACCCTGTCATCTGTGCTTTAAAGGGGGGACGCTAGCAGAAGTGGACCCCTGGGAGCAAGGACAGAATTGAGTTGCAGTGACTCAGTTCTCACTAATCCTGCTCTTATGAGATTTGGAATTGTTACTTTTCTTATGAAATATTATCTAATGTCCTATTTCCCTCATTTTAACTTAGCAATCTTCTTAAGTAAAAACTATAGGTTTTTGTTTCCTTCAGAAGAAATACTGTATTAAAATTTTTTTCATTAACTACTGCGTGCATTAATAAATGTAATTCATTTTTAACAAAAATCCCTACATTTTTAGCTTTGTGACCTGAAGAATGTTGTTTGCCTAGGCATTTGACTTTTTTCTCTGCCTTGCCTGAAAGTTGACTTTAAAAGAAAGTTCACTTCAGGTACATTGAAACTTATTGCATCTCACTAGGCATAAATGTGTTCCGTATGTTTTAATTATAACAGTGACTTGACCAATATTTAGGGAAAAGAGGACTTAGTCTCTGTTGGGGAGAGCCAGAACCCATTGATTAATAAGGTTAGTGTTTAAGGATAATTCACACTTAGCAGCCACTTAGAAACAAATAGTCTAATGTCAGAAAGGATGGGTGTTGGTGTACCATGTGCCAACTGGTAATTCCAATCCTCAATTAAGTTATCAAAATAATGAAGAGAAGCAACATGTTTTTGGGCATCCAATGCCAGTAAACAATTCTTCATCATCTCTGATTTTCAAGCAAATAGAGGTATGCTAAATAAAAATGAAAAGAAGATGTTTCCAGGGAATAAATAATAGTATATTCTCACTATATTTGAAATATTGTTTCTGTGATAAGATTAATAAAGGTTATAAAAAGGCACTATAGCTTGATTTTTTTCACCAAGGGTTGGGGCAGGTCCCTGTTCCTCTGTTCTAAGGTGCAGGTCAGAGTTGAAATTAGTTTTAATTCACATAGGACAGAGCTAGGAAAGTGTTCATAATGTTGCTGAGAGTTCTGGACTGCTTAAGATTAACAATTTCCTATCCATCTCTAATTTTTCCTTTTTCTTAAATATAAAGCCAAGAGGAATGGGGAAAGGTGAATAGGTGATTTGCTTTGATCTAGCATCTTATGCATAGAGCTTCCAGCTCCAGAGATAATTCAGCAAGATATGCACTGAGACAAAATTATATTTTAGTGAAAAAGGTAGCATAGTTTTATTTTAACTGACTTCTAACTACTGGGCCATATTTAGTCCAAGTGTTTATAAATGAACAAACTCAGGATCAAAATGGAGCATTCAACTTCTGTGCTTAAGTGAAAAGAAAGTAGGCTGCAGTCCTGTGTCAGTTGATGGAGACACATCCTGAGGAAGGCATCCTTAGGTGATTTCATCATGGTGCAAATATCATAGTGTGTGCCACACAAACTAAAACAACTGTGGTGTCACTAGCTGATAAGATCTTAGGAGACCACCATCATATATGCAGGCTGTTGTTCACCAGAACATCACTGACACCATCAGTACAGCACATGACTGTAATGCACATTGGAAAGCCAGAAGACTAGTCTCTGACCGGCCGTGAGCTAGCAGGTCAGATAAATTTAAGAACCATTATCATTACTGTCTTTATTTATGATAGATTTGGCAAATGTCATGGAAAATCTACTACCACTCAAAAGTCTGTGTACATAAAATGAAATCTCTCATCATTTATAGTAATTTCCCAAATGTCAATGAGGTTGAGTAGAAAGAGACTGCTGTATTTAGATCAGTGTTAACAGTTTAATCCTAACTCCCTCTCCAGCTAACCATGGTTCCTTACCTTAGCTACCTAGCCTTTCTGTGCCTCAGCTTTCTCATCTACCAAATACATATAATAATATTTTCAAAGTATATATACTTAAATAATGTGTACCTCAATGAATGTAATTCATTTTTGTAAAATTAATTCATTTTTATAAAATTAAATTAATTCATTTCATAAAAATAAATTTAAAAGGGTATATACTTCCAAAATCTCATTATATATAGTTTATATAAATTAGACACATATGTATATATTACATACATATTTATATATATGTTCAAATATATATTAATGTATTTGTTTATACATATTTATATATTCATATTTGTATTTATACATATTTATATACAGACATATTTTTATATGTTAATGATTAATAGATGAGAAAGTTCTTTGGCTAGTTAAAAGTATTATTCAGTTTTGAGTTATTATTAATAATGTAAGACTTGTGGAAATATAGGGAACAGCTTCTGCTTGCCCAGCTGGCTGTGGGCAGAAGTGTATAAATGTGAAGTCTCAAATCGTTTTTCCAACACTCATAACCAAGGTCTGCTGTCAACCACAAAGCCTGAATGGGCCCTGGTGCCATCCCCTGTGAAGGCAAAATTGCCTCAGTAACTAATCCAGGTTTGGATGTCCCAGTGCATTCAGTTTCTTTAGTCCATTGTTAAGTAGTTAAAAGTCAAATGCTAGAAAGACTAGCAGTTGGAACTAAGCTTCCCTGGTCACTGTAATGACCTGTCCTCCTCAGGGGATTTATAGTTCTTCTAAAGTCCTTAGTTTGTCACACTAGAAGTCCTTAGAAAGAGGGAGAAGGTGGGTCATCCTGTTTTCCCCCACAGCTCTCTTACACTAGTACCATATTGAATCACTAAAATACAAATTTCAGGTTGAGACTGGAAAAGAAAACCAGTTCAGGTCCAGGGCAAGGGTGCACTGTGTTCAGCATATTGAGTTCTGGCATTTGAATCCTCATGGAGGGGCCCCAAGGACAAGGTCATTCTAACAGTCTTTATATACTTGGTGAATGCCTGGAACAATGTAAGTGCTTCATCTTTTTAAAATGAATCAGTGAATGTGAACTGTGTAATGAATATCTACTTTATCCATAGTGGGGGGAGACATATAGAAATATGACAGTCTTATATTGAATGTTGTTATTTACTCCAGAAGATGAAACATGAATATAGGAAATAGTTGACCATTAAAATGAGGTGTTTTGGGTGATTGAATGAGTGATTTAAAGTATAGGGCAAAAGAATTCAGATCAATTAGGAGATATCTTAGGAAGCGGAACTTGAGGGGAATGTGTGGGATATGGGAAGATGAAAGGAAGTTGGCATTCCAGTAATAGTAATAGCATGAGCAAATGTCTTGAAATGGAAACAGATATCACTTTGGGGCAATGGGGGACCCTGGGAGGTGAGTACTTAAACCAAACAGGATGTGACACATTGTGATGTAACCTTTGGAAATGTTCATAAATGTGTACAAAATTGTATATGAAAGGATGATGATTGCTTGAACTTGCAAAAATTGTGAAGCAATTTAAATTCCACCAGTAGGGGAATGGTTAAGTAACCTCTGGTTCATTGATATCATCAAATATGCTAGGAAGTAGTTGAGAAGAATGAAGCAAGCCTTTGTGTGCTGACATACAAAGGCCACCAAGGAAAGACCTGACAGTGTATTAATGGAGAGAATGCATTTATGTAATATCTTTTAACTTTGAAAATTGATTTTAAAAAATCAAAGTGGTACTTCAGGAAGATTAATGTGATGGCATTGTACCGAATTAAAAGGGAGTGATTGGAAGTAAAGAGGAATGTTAGGAGACCTGTGCAGGAGCACAGATATCCAAGGCCAAGGGTGGGGACCTCACTGGTAAGGAGGAAGAGAATCCAGAGACATACATTCTGATGAATGATTATGGAGGACTTCATGACAGATTTTAAAATAAAGAAGAGAGAACAGATATTTCCTGGCCTAAGTGTGGAAAATACACCCTGAAAAGTGCTTTGTACCAAGTGGAATAGACCAGTGCTATTAGGAAACCTTTAAGAAATGTTTCATGTTTTTGTTTCTCAGGATGGAAGAAACAGTACGAAATCTATTGCAGAGTCAAGGATCTCCAGAGCAGAAGAAAGAAGAACCTGTTAATATAATGACCTATCAGGTACACCGTGTTTCTGACTCTTGGCTGTGTACCAGTCTGTGTGTTTTTCTTGCTGATAGCCATCCACTAACCTCTTTGAGGAATTAAATGCATGTTTATTTGTCATTTTTTTCTTGAAGTCTTACTTTGAAACAAATCATAGGTCTGATTGTAGCAAGTTGTGAAAGTATGGTGAAATAGGAGATTTCTAAAGGCAGTGCATTGCCCTGTGGTCAGGGTTATAAGAGAGGTGTCCGCAGCGTTCTCTGGGAACACAGGAGAAGCAGTGGCTTATCCTGTCTGAGGAGCTGAGGAATGCTCACCAGAGGTGTGACATTTGAGGTGACTGTGAAGAGAAGAGAATGAGGAGAAGGGCATTCCTGATTGTGGGAAGGCTAGATGAAGGTGCACTAGCTTCTTGATAGCAAGCCCATGAGGTTAAGTCCAAAGTAACTGAATAATGACTTGGTGAGATGTAGAATTTGATGATGAGACCAAGGATACACAGATCAGGGTGAGTTCTGGATCTGTATGTGTGCTCAGGAATCTGGCCATTCACCTGGCTATATGGAATCTAAAGAGGTCCAGAGAGTACAGGATCATTTAAGTACCAAATCTTCTCTTGATGGTCCTGATGCCATAGTCCTTTGAAACTAGCAAGGTGGCCAGGTTAGCAAGCAGGTCATATAATTTGAGTGTTTCACCCATTGGCCACCCGGATGAGAAGGCTTGTGCAGGGTGGGACAGGGAAGTATAATAGAAATAGCACAGGAACTCTATATGGATAGCTTTCAGGGTTTTATTGAAGATCACTTAAAATCACAAAGAGAGGCCTGATATTCACCATGCAACTATGTATGGTGAGCTACAGAAGCTAATGAAGGCAAAGAAATTTGAGATGACCACTGGAAAGCCCTACATTTTTGCTCAGTAAAAATCAAGTGGGTTTAGGGAGACAAGCACAGAAAGCCATCTTTTGAGGACAATTTTGCATCTGTTACCTGAATTCATGAGTTCAGAGTTCTGCAACCCAGTGTGTTATGAAGAGGACAGGGAATAGAGTCTGATAATAAAAGTCAAGGTTGTATACAGAGTTGTGAGGTCAAGGCATGGTTAGCCATAAGGAGGCTGTGCTTAAATAGTTGACTCTTGAAACATACACAGGACTCTTCTACAAAGAGGAAGAAAATTCTTCTCCACCTTCAGTGAACACAGTCCCAGAAGTTGATTTGAGAAACCTCATAGGAAATTAAAGTTAGCTCTATAAAATGACAACAGAAAGTTGACTAGATACCATTCCTAGTGGGAAAGACTTTTGAGGTGGTGGTCTTCACAAAACTATTCAGCTACTCCTTTAAGGTGGTCACCTAAATTTAGGACATTTGAGTCCTACTAATCCAAATTATTACTAGGTATTATATTTGCTTGGATATAAAATTGAGATACAGATAAAAAATGGGACTTGACTCAGCACTGAGTCATAGGCTGTGCAGCCTAAAGGAATCATGAATCTGAAACAGGTCACTTTCTCCCCTCACATGTAACACCAGGCTCCATTAAAACTGAACAATACTGCATCACACTTAGACTTTTTAAAAATATTTACTCACTGTGAATTTCTTATCCAGATTCTTATTTCCTTTAGGTTATTTCCTCTAGATTATTTCCTCCCCAGTCTCTCCCCTCATTATTAACCAAGTGTGTATATTGGAATATCTTATCATTATCAGAATTCACTTGTGAAACTGGAAACTAGTTTGAAAAACAGATAACACTGATAAAACTGTGTTTTAAAAATATTCCTTCTCTCCATAATTCAGTCTGTTAGTTTGGGGAAATGAGCTCTTCCCCCTAGAGAGAAGACAGTTATTTAAAGCTACACAAAGGAAATGTTATAATCATTGTTCTATCTGTAAAGTGGGAGAGGGACAAGGGTTACATGACCTGTAGAGGTCATTTATACATTCAATAAGTATTTTTTGAATTTGTAAGACATGTAAGGGACAACCTTGTACTCTGAGGTAATGAGTACAAAGTAAAGGGAAAGATGGCTAGGCAGCACTGAATCCTACGGAGATCCCCTTCACTTCTCAAATTCGGGTATTCAAAATATGCCTCATTGCCTATCATGCGCAAGTCCTTGAGTTAGACCCCAGCACTGCTACTATTTTGCTCATAGTGACAAAATAGGTTATGTAAGATGAACATAGCAATACTAGTGAATCTCATTGTTTTATCTTCTTGAAGCCAAATGTTGTGTTTGGGGCAATTTATTACTTCAAGTATGAAGTGTCCTTGATGAATCTGACTCAAGTTTTCCAACTTGCAGGATTTTCTGAAAAGAGCTTTTCTGTGAAGCTTAGGCCCCCAGAAAATCTGTACTTGGCTCCATTTTTCAACATGGTGGAGGTGTTTGTTCTGAGGTTTTTATCATTGAACTATTATTACAATAGCAGATTAATAGTATCTGTGTTCTGGACCCATGCTTTGCATGCATTAAAGGGGGCTGTGTTTTGTTCAAGGAGTGTATTCCTGAAGATCTCATGTATTCTTTGATGATTTATATCTTGCATCATTCAACATGAATTCTCTTAAAGGATAGTCGGTATTTCTGTTCAGCAGTCAAAGCATTCCCATCGTGTTGCATTCAGTGGCTAATAGTTTACCAACCTTGCCATTGTACAGTTCTTGACTGTTATTTTAATTTGGAGAATTTGCATGATTTGGGGTTTATGCATGAAGTGATAGTAAATATTTTGTGGCCATGATTTCCAGATTGCCTCATTCAGAACCCCATCAAATGTCACTCCACGCTAGTTCAATCAGTCCCCACAACTTTGTCGGGGAGGGCCTGCCCCTATTCTCATTTTACAGGTATGGACATATGGCTCAGGAGTCAGTGAGCACTTGCCCAAGGATGTACAGCTAGGAAGTATTTAGAAAGGATGTGAACCCTGCTCAGTCTGACTCCACAGCTTCATCTTCTATACTGAGAAATTAAATGATAGGGCCCAAGTTACCCCATGGTGATTATCCAAACTGGGACCTCAACTGGACTTGTCTGCTTTCTATTTATAACCCCTTCATCTCTCCATCACCATTGATTCAGTCATTCCTTCAAATGAATAGCTATTCATTTACCTTCTTATGGAATTGTGTTAGTTTCCTCTTGCTGATGTGACAAACTTAGTGGCTTAACATAACACAGATTTATTCCCTTTTAATTCTGGAAATCAAAAGTCTTAAAGCAAGGTTTTGACAGGGCTACATTCTTTCTGGAGGCTTCAGAGGAGAATCATTTTGTGCCCTTCATGACATCTACCATTCCTGGGCTTGAGTCCCTTTTCTCCATCTTCAAAGCAAATCACTTGTCTCTGTTTTGTCATCACATTTTATTTTCCAGTCTTGCTTCCCATCTTCTAAGGATCCTGTAACTACAGTGGGTTCAGTTGGGTAATCCAAGTTCCTTTCATCAAGATTCTACAGACATTATTACCTCATGTACATGTACAACTGAATGACCAGTGTAATCCTAAAATATGTATAATCAGAAAAATAAGAGATTATACTCCATTTATGAAGGATCTATCAAAATGTATAATGCATTCTACTGTCATGTACAACTAATTAGAACAAAAAAATAAAAAATTTAAATTATAAAAAAATTCTTGTTTTGAGCCTGATGTGGTAGTATCCTCTAGTAATCCCACTTATTCAGGAGTTTGAGTCAGAAGAATCTAAAATTCAAGATCAACCTTCTCAAAATCAACCAAAAAGAAGGGCTGGACATGCAGCTCAGTGGTAGAGTATCTGCTCAGCATGTGTGAGGCCCTGGGTTCAATCCCTAGTACTGGGAAACAAATCTGCAGAGATCCTTTTGCCATGTAAGGTCACATTTTATCAGGTTTTGGGCATTGAGACGAACATCTTTAGGGAGGAGGACATTCTTCCTTCTGTCACACTTGGTAATGCTCACTGACCTGATAATGGTCAACAGATATGGAACTAAATTCTGGAGATTCAAAGATGCCTGACATAGGCTCAATTTATATGTTACTGCAGGCTGGGGAAGGAAGGAAATAATTACATACCTTCAATGGTGTGATAAAGCCAGAATAGAAGGTTGCACAGGTTCTGGGAACACAAAGGAGTATGCACTATTGGGCCTACTGTACTGTTCTCCCTGGAGACTCTACTGCCTGCCTTGGACTCATTTCTAATAATCCATTTTCCTTTCTGTTGTCTCTTAAAATGGACACGAGAGTCATGAGCTTCCTCATGAGTCCCATGGCCTTCATTTCTCAGAACATTTTATGTCCCTAGTGTTTTAGGACCAAGTCTGATTGTCAGGTCACCTATATATTTGGTACTTTAGTTTACAAAGCACTTATATAAAATAGATCTCCTTTGTTTACTCTAATAGCCTCTAAAATAGATATTGTCATGCTCATCCTAGGATGAGGCTCATAGAGGTCTGTTTGAACTCTGACAGATGCTAAGTGCTAGAACTAGAAATAAGTCACAAATTCTCCTAGATGAGATATGCAGAATCAAATTGAGCAATATCTTTATGGTAACAGGATAAAAATGGGCACAGTTTAAAATTTCAGGTCATGAAGTCACTGTATCAAAACTTGAAAATAGAAAAACAAAACAAAAAAAGAAAATAAGTAAAAGTAAACTGAGATGAGTTAATAATCCATTAAATGTTTGAGTCTCATTTCCCCTGGAGGAGAGGCAGCTGTCTGAGTAATAGAGACATTATCATTATATTCAGGGCAGGTGCCTTGTGCACCTAGGACACACTTGTCTCATTAGGGGAAAATATAAGGCCTGGAAAGATTGTCTTTAGAGGACTCCAAGTTAAAAATCCTGAAATGTATTTCCCTTCTGCTTTGTTTGATTTTCCAACTCATTCTCTCTAGGTGTTTTAGGGTTTCTTTTGTATAATCTTATATAGTCCTACCACTCATATTACCATTTGGTTGAATTAAGGAAATTTATGTTAGGGAAAAAAATCACAATTAGACATGAGACAGAGTAGTTAAGGATCAATGAAATAGAGCAACTGGTCGGAGAGGGATGTCATTCTTTCAGTTTCATCTGTCCACATGTGTACATACAGGCAATCTGAGTGAGATGTGAATAACCATAACACTAAGAGTGGTCCCCCCAGTATGGGCCCCCTGTGTTTCTATGTAGCTACCTTCTGTGGTTCTTCATCATAGCTGATGTACTTATACATCTTTCTGCTTATGTGTGGAACATGAATTGAATAACATTAGCTAAGTCATTTAAGCAAAAAAATGTGTATGAGCAAGTAGAAATAGCAAGTGAGGAAAAAGTCTCACATGTACAAACAGCTTTTACCATTAATAAGACATATAAGTACATACAGTCACTTAAATTCTCTGGGTTCCTTGTTTTTTATACTTTTAGAAGGGGAGATTTTAAACTAAATTATGGAGCACAAATTTAAATGCTTATTGTCATCAATAATACAGAGCTAAAGTAAGCAAGGTATGAGAAAAGTTAAATGCTCTCGGGGGTTTGTACTCTATGCTTGTACAATTTTGATAGGGAAATCAACACAGGGAAAGGTTTTCCTTATTTTTTACAGAAAAGATAAACTGAGGTACACAGAAAGGCTAAATAACTTGTCCAAATTTATGCATTACCAGCATTAGGTTGCTTGAATTCTTTTTACCCTTTTAATTGGCAGAATAGGCTGCCATAAAAAATGGAGTGCAGAAATTTTATCAAGAGACTTGGAGGATGATTTTCACAGTGAAATGCACAGAGAAATAGACATAACGATCAACAGAATTACACTGTTGTCCAAGTTTGTCTTTACCTCTTTACCTTCTTGGAGAACCCTGAATGCTGTTTTCTGAGTCCAGCTTCAATGTTTCTCAGTCATTGATCCCTTTGTGTGTATCTAAAGCAATATACTAAAGCAAGTTACTTCTTTTTTTTATTTTATTTTTTATTTTTTTAACAGACTGTGTTTTGATTCATTGTACACAAATGGGGTAAATTTTTCTTTTCTATGGTTGTGCATGATGAAGATTCATACTATTCATGTAATCATGCATGTACATAGGGTAATGATGGCTGTCTCATTCCACCATTTTTCCACCCCCTGTCCTCCCTCTCGTTTCCCTTTATGTAATCTAAAGTTCCTTCTATTTAAAGTGACCTGAATGAACATCAAAATTACTCTTTCCTTAAATAGTTCTTTGAAAGAATCATCAGACGTGATTAAGCATGCAGAAACAGAGCTTTGCTACTTATCCTAAAAGTTGTCAGTCATCAAATATATATATATCCATTTCTTCTAAGGGAACCCAGCACACAATATGGTCAGGCACCTTCCTCACTAATGCCCAAGACCAGCCTAGGAAAGATGCTAATTTTTCACAAATTGTTACTCTTATCTGAGGCCGTGGGGAATTTTTTTACTTTACACTTCACCTACTTCTTTCCCTGTAATGATTTAAGTATACTTCAAGCAAATCCAAAAATTTAAATGCAACACAATGAGAAGATAAGTTTGACAAATTATATTATTAAACAGTCAACTCCAAAGGTTAACTTTTCTAAGAAAGCCCTAACTTCTGGCTGGTCGTGGTGGCACACCCTGTAATCCCAGCGGATCAGGAAGCTGGGGCAGGAGGATTGCAAGTTCAAAGCCAAATTCATCAAAATTGAGGCTACTAAGCAATTCAACAAGACCCTGTCTCTAAATAAAATTACAAGATAGGGCTGGGGATGTGACTCAATGGTCAAGTGCCCCTGTATTCAATCCCCCACACTCTCCCCCACAAAGGAGTCCTAACTTCTAACGTAATTTGTTTTTGTTTTTGTTTTGTTTTGTTTTGTTTTGTTTTCCCAAGAACACACATAAATGCAGGATGAAACTGAGGTGCTTTGTAATTTTCAGTAGCCGGAAAGTTTCTATCTTATTTCTAGCTCTTCCCAGGCCTGGCTGAATCTCAGAATTACCTGAGGGACTAGGCACAGAATTAGCTAGTTGGGCACTTCCTTAAATCTGCTGAGTTGAAATGACAAGTGTTGGAATTCTGCTAGGTTTTGTTGTTTACAACTTTGATGGATCATTTTGACTCGTCTGCTCCATAGATCTATTCTGAGAATCACTGAGGCACTTGAACACTCATTCTTTCCACTATTGCCTTCCCCTTCATCTTGTAAAGGAGGAAATGAAATTGAAGTGAAGTTTAGTGCCCAAATGCACTAGTAGTTAATTAGCCAAGAAAAGTGAACTGCTTAAAGAAGTTGACTGTAATTCATAAAAGTTATTTAGAAAGTGTTTGCTCTCCTTTCTTTCCTCCTATTTTTTAACCTAAACAAAACATAGTAAATAAATGCAAAGACACAGATAAACAGTAAATACAGTGAATATGTGCACACCAGATGGAGAAATGATCTGAAGTTCTGTTTGTTGACAGAGTGGCTAAATGTTGGCCCAGTTATTTGTAAAATTGCATTACACAATGGAGATATGGGATATTTTTATTGGGTACTTTTGTTTATTTTTGTGGCCTGTAATCTTAGGAAGTCTCAAGTGGCTTTGATTCTGCCTGAAGAAATTTGGCCTTCTTTTCTTTGAATTGCTGTGAACTTTGAATAGCTGCTGAAGTGGATTATGGTGGCAAAGGGAGTATTTTTATTGTTTGTTGGTTTTAAAGGGCTGAAACCATTCCATAAGGAAGCAGTTTTCTTTATTCCTGTGTGTTTTATTTTAAATAATATCTTCTGCTCATATATTGCATTCAGATAAACAAGGTAGGATTTTGCCAAGCCAAATATATGCTTAGATTCAGGGCATGCAAAAGTATTGCTTTTCATGACAGAAAAGCATTCCTTTTCTTTTTATAATTATTCTGCAAGATGACTTTTATGATTTTACATCCTAGAGAAATGCTTCCCAGAATTCTGAACTTTTCAAAAACAGTCTTATTTGGGAGCACCTCCTTGTTGGCACACTAACCAAAGAAAGTATTTGCCTCATAATTCCAAAGCCATACTAAATACTTTTAAAGGAATAGAAGAGTTTTAAATAATATCACTGAGAATTTGAATAATTATCAACAAGCTTCTCGCAAGCTTAGCATCATAGTTTAATAGATTTTGTCTCTGCTTTCTTGTTTGCAATTTTCTGCCTGAATTCTGTGTTCAGCTTTGAATACTTTACCTTTTAGGTAGTTTGACCCTGAACTGATTTTTTCCCAAATAAAAGCAGATTACAGTCTCTCTGTTAAAAGCACTGTATATAACCTATGAGTAAAATGGTGTAGAAAAGCAGCTTCTCCTCTTACAAGTCATTGCTCTATGGACACTCTAATTTCCCAGCTTGTTTCTGCAGAAGGCCAAGCCTTACTGTGAATACACAGTATGTGTTTCGGGTCAGGAAGTTCTGCAGGCAGGATTCAAAAGATATTGACCTTCAGAAAGTGTGTGACTTAGGTAAAAACCTTGGACACTTTTATTATTAAATAGTCATATCAGTTATTTCTTCTTCTCAGGAAACAAATGAATTTGAACACAGAAAAATCACAGTATCAATCTTGAACTTTGACTTTACTTTCTTAACTCAGCAGAGGCTAAAAAATTTTGACTCTTAAAAAGATATTTTTTAGGACTTGGCTTATTAATGCTTCAGGAAATGGTGATTAAATAGTCTGAGAAAATGTGTACTTTTTAAAACTGAGAAAATAGTTCAAAACGAAGTAGAAAGTGACTTCTGGAGAAAAAGTAAACAATGATTGCATGACTGAGGTCTCCCCTATCTAGTAGCCTTTCAGTTATGTTGCCCTTATTGATTTTGTCTGCACAGTGAGCACAAGGTGGCAATGAAGAGGAATGGCCAGGTTTAGAGGGAGAGGAAGGTGGTCTGGCCAAGGGTCTGCTGTCTGCATTGAAACCATTGCTAGATTTGGGTGTTAATTGACCCCACCAGACCCAGAGGAGGCAGCACCACAGATTTTGCAGAACTTGGAGGCTTGTGCTAGTCTGAATAGCAGTTTCTGGGCTTATAGAAGATGGTCATCTGCCCAAAAATGTCTTCCCAGGACCCAACCATAACAGAAGAGTTTGAATTGAGATAGAGTTCTTTACCTAACTGGTTTCCAACACACAGCAAATCCATAGTGTCTCCAGCACCTGAACCTGACTCGACATGCTTGAGAATTTCCCCACGTTATTTGAATATGTGTCTATGATTGTGCATGGACCAACTTCATGACCTTGAAGATCATTTTTGCATAGCTCATCTATATAAGGAAGGGCCAGGGAAAGAATTTGTAAGGAAGTTTGACTTACAGGGTATAGGGGAATTTAGGTGGTCAATGGACATTCAATGATTATTTCTTCTTCCATTAATAATTTTGCTATTTAATTGGAGGGGAATGTTTACTTAATCCTAAACCATTTAAGACCTTTCCAGCTGGACCACCACCCAAAAGTGGAGGATTTGGTCACAACCCCAGCCCCCATGCATTGACCTTTGTTATCTTCTCAGGCCCTGAAAGTATGTAGATATAGAGAAGTCTATGGAACATACATCCCTTCCGCCCTGATCAGTTAATCAGCCATTTGTTCCAATGTAGGTACAAACAGTGCTATTTCTTCTTTTCCCTAGGTAAGCGCTAATGAAGATTTACACAGGGAAAAAACAATCTGATCAAAGCGAAGTGATAGAGCATTTAAAAAGAATGCATGTTCCTCTTCTCTGTAATGGGTATAATGAGGCAAAAGGAAAAGGTGGACATTTTCCAAGGGGTTCTGCAGACATGAATTCATTTCATAACGAGAGTCAATGCATGAAAGCACAGCACATTTAAAGTCTGCAATAAGCAGTAACTATCATTATTACTATTCAGCTAGCCCTATTTGCTTATCTATTGTTTCTTTTCACACCAACAAATTCTTCCCCTTATCCTTTCCTCTGGGTACAACCAGACTGGAGGATTTTTCTTTTTTTAATTCAAAGGTTCAGAATTAGAGGAAGTGATGAAACTATGAGAAATGAAGACCCCTCAGAAATGCCTAAGCTGGGGTCCAATTCCTAGGCAGGACTGGTCTGTTTGGTGCTATCTTCTATTGCTCAGTCTGTCTTCCCCGTAACCCATTTACCTACATTTTCCCACTTAAACATGTTTCTCGGAAATTCCATTTATTAAAGCACCATTCCAAGAAAAAATATAACAAATATTTTAGAGAGGGTAATCCGTACGTTAGTATGGACTAGTTTAATCTGAGAGTTTTTCTCTATCAACTCATCTCAGAAAGTGGGAATTTAGGACATGACATTCTCAGGGGAAGGAGGTAGGAAAATAATTTTCCTAAAGAAATCTAGGAGCTTGAAATCCTCCATGTTGATTAAGTGTGGGGGAGACTTCACACTGTGGTGAGCCAGGGAAAGAACTATTAGGAAGTAGCATAAGTTTTCATAAGTGAGAACAAAACCAGAAAATGCAAATTATAACCATCATTTGAATCGTTTCCCACAGGTCATATACACACAAAATTGCTGTTCTTTGTTCTGCTTCCCTCATACTCTCAGGATCCAGACCTGAGGCTTGTACTATCTAACCAGAGGTGGAAAGCCTGATCTGCTCTCTCAGGGTTATTTACTATATTCCTTCTGTGGGGTACACTGAGTGTCAGACCAAGTTCAAGGGGTCTTCTGGAACAAGCCTCTTGAATTGAGTCTTACAATGACTTGTATTCTCACCTCATCTGTTTAAATGGTCAAGGATCTCATTCAGGTTGATTCCATTGTTTTGTAAGTAGATTAAAATGTATGGTTTTCCAAATGTGTTCTGTTTGTTCCTTTCTCCCTAATAAATTCTGTTCTGTAATAAA
This sequence comes from Glaucomys volans, assembly GCA_020662805.1. Lineage (NCBI taxonomy): Eukaryota > Metazoa > Chordata > Mammalia > Rodentia > Sciuridae > Glaucomys > Glaucomys volans. The sequence continues at coordinate 38,905 of JAJEJO010000193.1, read as the reverse complement.
TTCATAAATTACCATAACAAACCCATTCCTCCTCATTACGGCCAAGCCTATCCCTTAGTCTGAATTGGTAAGCTTCTGCTTTAATTAAAAGTGATGATATGAAAACAATTCCATTGCAAGTAATCTACAGTCTTTTTTATTGCATTTACAAAATAATTTGTAAACATATCCTTAAGATATAAAATTGGTTATATTTCTCTGGAGTCACTATACTTAATTTTTCTAAGCCCACCGTTATTGCATTTTTCTTCTTTATTCATTTTTATCACTTCTTTCCTTCTAAGCATTTGAACATTACCTCAGGGGGATCAGTAGTGAAAACCGGCACAAAAATAATTAATGTGTATTTTACAGTTTACAAGTACTTTCACATCATCATCTCATTTGATCCTCACATTAATCTTTTAAAACAGCAAGGGCAGGAAGTTTAAGTTCACCTCACAGGTGAAATGAATCAGGCTGTAATAGACTTAAATTTTTTTTTTTTTTTTTTTTTTGGTACTGGAAATATTGAACCCAGAGTTTCACATATTCTAGACATTCCTGTTACCACTGTGCTATGTCCTACCCTTTTTATTTTATTTTGAGACAGGGTCTCATTAAATTGCCCAGTCTGGTCTAAACTTGTGATCCTCCTGCTCTACCTCCTGAGTGACTAGGATTACAGACATGTGTCAAATACCTGGCTAGGACTTAATCTTTTGATTCCAAGTCCATGGTTTTGCAGGATTGGCATGAAGTATGTTCTATGCCAGTGGAGTTCAAATATGGGAATATTTGGGGAATTTTAAATATTGCTGATGTCATGGTCATACCTCAGGTATTCTGATTTAATTGGTATAGGGTGTGGCATAGGTGGGAGAATTTTTAGAACTTTTGCAGCCCAAATCTGCTAGACAGCCCGGGTTGAGAACCACCGCACTTCAGGGCATTAAATTCAGAAGTATATTTTTGTTGTTCACCATGCTAAAGCATAGTAAAGTAGTATGGGTACTTCAGGAAGAGACAGAAGAGGATTATGGATACTCTCATGAGAGGAAGACGAGAATTGTCGGTAAACTTAAAGCCTTCAAAGACCAACAGCCTGGGTTCATATCCTGCTGAACCACTGATGTTTAGGGGAGTTAATTAACCTCTCAGGGCCTGGGACTTCACTCTTAGCTACGTTCAGCTATTGCTAAGAATGTGGTGAACATAGGGCAAATAGTTCAGGAGTCACTCAGGAAAATGACTGGAGCATGGGTTGACCCTAGTTCAGACATCCCAGATGGATTAGGTGAGAACCATTGGAGATACTTGAGGAAGCAGAAGCATTGAGGAAAACTTACTGTTAGGAAGGTCCTACTGGAAATGGAAAGTCATTTCATTTGCATTAGTAGGAAAAAAAAAAAACATGGACTTATTTTTTAAAAAGGAGGTGGGGGCAAGATTCTAAATTTTCCTTAGGTTAACTGGGCTTGAGGCCTGTTATCTTTTTCAGAATTCAAATGATTAGCAAGTGTTAGTTACCAAACTAAGACTTCCCCTTGACATTCGGAGAGGCTCTGGAAATCAATGTAAGCTTGGCAGAGAAGATGGGCAGCCAGGTCCCAGGGCTTATGTTCACAGCCAACCCCTCTCACACCAACAAGTTCAAAGCCTTCTACATAGAGCTTAGTTTCCAGAGCAGCCTGAGCTGTAATTGCTTCTGATTCCTTTATTCATGCCTGGACTAGTCTTTGGCACACAAAGCCTTCTGAATTTGATGGGTGTTGGGGGAGATAGTATGAAAACAGAACAGCATTTCTCTTGTATAGCAGAAGTTAGAGCCAGAATGCTTCAGGGTTATTGCTGGTAGGACACTATAAAGTAATCATCCTTTTATCTTGGAGAGCAAGGCTACTTGGAAGGGCTTAAATATTCTCATATTTCCTGTGGTAGCCAAGACACAGGTCATGTTTACCAGCTATTATTGTCACATTGATGTGCACAAGGTGGCCAGCCTCTGCGTATGGTTTTCTAAGGAAAAAATTGAATTAACAGGATGGTGAGCAAGTCTTAGGTGCTCAGAGGGAGTAGATTGCAAGACAGGTGATTTGAAGTCATTGGTTGTGGAGGGCTGAAAGTTATCTCCAATCTCTAACCAACTCATTTCACCTGTGAAGAAATGATGTCACAGATTACTAAATAGCTTTACCAGAGTCACACTTCCCATGAATGGTAGACCTGGATCTAGGACCTAGCTCAGTAGATAGTTTTATACTATCCTCCTCCCTGTTGCAACAGAAGGCGTACCTGGTTGTTTGGTACTAAAATGGTCATTTGTGAATTCTAGAAAGCTGTTTTAGTCAACCAAAAGACATGAAAATAACAATTTAATAGAAAGAAAAGTTAATTTGGGGGCTTATGGTTTCAGATGTCTCAGTCCATAGACAGTGTCCATAGACAGTGGCTCCATTCCTCTGAACTCAAGGTGAAGCAGAACATCATAGTGGAAGAGTATGGCAAAGGAAAGAGGCTCAGAACCTCCCATCAGGAAGCAGAGAGAGAGAGAGTCTAAACTCATCTCATAAAATATATTCCCCAAAGGCACTCCCCGAGTGACACACCTTCTCCAACCACACCCTACCTGCCACAGTCACAACTCACTTAATCCCTATCAAGGGATTAACACTGATTAGGTTAAGGCCCTTCTAACCCAATCATTTCACTTCTAAATTTTTCTTACATTGTCTCATACATGAGCTTTTGGAAGATACCTAATATTGAAACTATAACTAGTAAGTTGGAAGAACTCTTTTGGGAGAGCCATTTGTCTTGGAAACTACAACTTACTCCATTCATTATTTTTTAAATGCACAGAGATTTTGCATGAAGAAGAAAATCAGTTATACAAGTATCAGATGCACTTTCACATTAATTTTTCATGTACAAATCCCAACTTTTGTAAGTTTTTTAGGATTATACTTATTTCTGGCTAATTTGTCTAAATTTCCTTCCTTCTCTTACTAGGATGAATCATTTGGCAGGTTTATTGCTGTCTTTACCAAGCAGCTCTTTGCCTCTATTCCCACTGGGACTGTGAGTGGCTTGTCAGGATGTACATTCCCACTTCATGACAAAGAAATACTTCCCATGATAGTTTCCTGTAATTTCCAGGGGTTAGGGATAAAAATAATAGTCTTAACCTCAGAAAGCACACAATATCACTAGCAAAATTTTCTCCGGTAAAATTTCTCTAACTGCAAGTCCTACTCTCTGCCCAGAGATTTGCCTGACTAGAGAACAGGTGTTATGTAAATTGTACTAGAAGAAATGTAATATTCTTTCTATAAGTGCCATTTAGGAGCAAATGGACAAGGCTTCTTTCCTTTCTGACATAGCCCCAAGATAATTAACTAGGTAATTCATCTCTGACTTCCAAAAATACAACTGATATACCTCATTAGAGCTGTTCTTTTCAACAACCCCTGGAAGGAAGTTGGGAGGAATAGAGTGCCTTGATTGGGAGTGGGCCTCTGAGACCCCAGAAATATCCAGGGCATCTTAGGATAGATAATTTCATGGCTTAAAAGTTGTTATACTCCTTTGTGGTATGATTGTGGTAGGGGATATCAGTTAAAGGATAAGCATGTAAAATCTCATGCTAAGAGAGAAAATCAGTTTAATGCTATATTTTATCTTTTGTGCAAATGTTCAATCTTTTGCTTTATGTTTATGATGGCAAACTCTGTTTACAAAAAAAAGTTTTCAGGTGAAAGTATTTAGGAATATTTAAGTAGTTAAGTATATTTACGTTGTTATCAGAAGTAAAAGCAGGTGGCATGATTGCTCAATCAACATCAGCATGAAAATCAACATTGGACTTTATTGAATGCCTTCTGTGTTGAACAAGGTGTGGTGATAAGGTGTGATATGCAAAACATTATTCCCACCCCTGAGATTCTTAGATTATTACTGTGACTCTTGAATTGCCTATAGTATCTGTTTACTCAGCATGGTCTGACTGATTTTTTCTTCTTATCAACTATTTGTTTACTAATGATATTCCTTAATTTACAATGATATATGTCCCTATAAACCCATTTTAGATTGAAAATAGTTTAAGTTCAAAATGTATTTAATAGATCTAACCTACTGAACATCACAACTTAGCCTAGCCTTCCTTAAATGTGCTCAGATCCCACCTACAGTTGGGCAAGAACATCTAACACAAAGCATGTTTTGTAATAAAATAAATTGCTGACTATATCATGTTATTCAATGAATAGCTATATCCAAAAAATGCTAATAACACAGCACACTGTAGCATATCAGCTATTTTTCTGTCACCATCCTGTGACTGACTGGGAGCTACAGCTTGCTGCTGCTGCCCAACATCACAAGAGAGGGTCCTGCCACATATCACTAGATCAAGAAAATTAAAGTATGGTTTCTATCAAACGCTTACCACTTTTGCTCCAATGAAAAGTAAAAAAATAAATAAATAAATAAAAAATAAAAACTCATTAACTCTAACCAACATAAGTTGAAGACCATCTGTCTGTAGTATTAGTATCTTTACTATTGTATTCAAATTCTTAAATAATTATTTCTTAGTAGAGGCAATCACCTCCCAATAAAATCAGTTTAACACACTCAGAAGATATGTAAACATTTCTTTGCTAGCAATTGCTGCACACACAAAAGGGATATTGTATTAACCATGTTTTCTGAAACAAAAATTTGGACACATTAGTTATCTGACAATGTGTGTTTATGGGAGCAATGAGATAGAATCTTATTTAATTTTTGAAATGTTTGATTGAAAGAATATTTTATACTTATGGTATACAACATGACATTTTGATATACGTATAGGTTGCAGAATAGCTAAACCAAGCAAGTTAACATTCATTCCCTCATATATTTATCTTTGTTTTTCCTGTGGTGAAAATACTTAAAATTTTTTATCTGAGCCATCTTCAAGTATATGATACAATGTTATTAATTATATATCTCTTGAACTCATTCTTCCTATTTCACTGAAATAATGTGTTCTTTGACCAGTGTCTTCCCAACCCCTATACCTTATTCCCTACCAGCTCAGGGAAATACCATTCTACCCTCTGATTCTGATCCTATGATTTCATCCTTTTTAGATTCCACATATAAGTGAGATCATGCAGTATTTGTCCTTCTGTGGCTGGCTTGTTTTATTTAATATAATGTCCTCCAGGCTCATCCATTTGCAATGAAATGAATAGGAAATTTTAATGTTTAAATTTATTTTAAATTAAATTCTGCCCATCATTCTCTGACATATGGCTGCTGTTGGTGTGTACAAAAGGCAGCAGTCATTTAGCCAGCCCACCTCCCATCAACAACTCAATGACTGAACTGTCAGTTCATTTTGGGATGGCCACTGCTCCCCACCCTGAGCTCCACTTCCATCTGGAAGCGCTTTGGTTTCCCTACCCTGTGAATTTTCTCAGTTAACTGGGGTGGGGGAGAGAGAGACTGAATTTGAATTGCAAAATTTGACATAGAGTTATGAGTTTTTATTTTGTTTTGCTTTTGCTTTGTGTTTTTGTTTTTTGTTTTTTGTTTTTTTTTACTGACCTCCAAGCATTTAACCGTTAACCATCTATATGCAATTCCCCAACTGCATGGCATTCTTTCTTTCTCTGGTTTCTTTCTGCCAGGCTATATCAGACAGCCATCTCTGGGTTACAGGGTCCTAATTTATTTTGCTAATCTTATATTCCAGACACCCTGGAGCATACCTCTAATGAAAATGATGGCTGATTTTCCATACCATTCTATTCCACAGCAGAGTTTCCGTTTATGTAAAGTGCCTTTAGAATTGAACCTTTTTTTAAGGAAATAAATGTTACTGATAAATGGAACAGGCAATAAAAGCATCATCTGAAAATTTATTAATGCAACTGCATGGATCTGTTCAATATGGAAGACAGTTGGCAATATTGAGGAGTGTTTTGAGTGAAGAATAATGTGGAGTAGATGTGAATTGATATGCCAGTGGTTGTGGGTTCATATCAGAGACATAAAGAAAACACTTTGTTCTCTTATCCATCATACACATTTAATCTTGGAGATTTTACTGTGTGCTTAGTTCACTTTTTAAGTCAAATCCAGGTATGAAAAAGAAGAGTTTTATATGTTTTGCCTGACAGTAGTAATGTTAAACTATGAACAAATTGGGATGTTCTTTTGAAATCCTGTGATTTATCTGAAGCTATTTTTCCCCCTTTAAAATTTAGTATGCTAGTGCTGAACAAAAGCTGCTAGCAATCCCTAGGAACAGGAACGTTGTTATGGTATTTGCTGAAGTGCTATCTAAAGTGACAATATATTCTGTGCACCCTCCCCACCACCAGAAAACAAATGAGTAAATAAATCACAGAAGCTGAAGGCACCAGGGCACACTGGAGTAGCTGTCAGCCATCGGCGGGCCTCTCTACGTCTCCATTTAGCTTACACTATGGTGTGTATGTTTTGAGCTAATTGGAGCATCATTTACTATGAAAACGGTAGTGGTTTTTTAAAACCTTTTCTGCTGATAGTCATCTAAGACCAGATATGATATTTCTGATAAAATCACCAACTCTGTAGAGGAATGGTCTGGGTGCCTTGGGAGAGATGCTGCCTGGCAGTACCCTGGTTGGATAAGGATTATAGAATCTTAGGTGGAAGTACCATTGAGGATAGATCTGCACATGCATAGGAAAGTCCAAGAGAGGTCCCCAAGTCTGTGGAAAGAGCATGACATTTGAAATCAGAACTGTAATTAAACTCTGGTTCTGACTCTTGTTATTAAACAGGTTGCTTAATATTCCTATCAAGTCTATTTCCTTGTATGTAAAGGGGATCCAGAATATTTGCCCTATATCCTGCAGTTGAGAGTATATAAAATTGTACATTTGAGTTCACTTAACTCTGACATGTTATACAAATATTAGATGATATTTATTATCTTTTATGTTCCAAGAAGAACATTTCATGCTAACACCACCCCAACCTCTGCCTTATGTGATTCGTCCCAAATTGTAGCTTTTCATATTTTTACTATGAATTAGTAAATAGATTTAACACATGATTGGGTATTCAAAATGAAAAAATTCTGTTCTGATTCTTACAACTGACTAGCATCCTAAAGTTGGATGGTTCTTTTTTAATGTTATTTTTTTAAATTGTATATTTTTCCATATTTTTATTGGTATATTGAAATTATACATAATAGTGGATGGTTCTTCATATCCCCATAATCTCATTTTTCTAGTTTCAAGTTAAAAAAATTATAAGTACTTGATGGTATTTTGGTTTCATTTTGCCACAGTGCTAAGAGATAAGGATGGTCACTGTCAGAAAAATAATGAATGAGTTGGGATAGAGGATAACTATTATGTGCATAGGTTTTATGTCCACCATCTACATTTAAAGAAATAATTAAAACAAAGAGCTGAGTTGAATTTGCTTTATTTTTCTAAAGCCTTGCTACCAAGACATACTTGGAATTATTCCTCTCATACGCAAATTGCCCCAGAGAGGACTCATGTTGAGCATGATTTCCTGAGAGCATTAGTTTTATCTTCCATTGAACTCTCACTGAATGTTGCTCCCCAGACTGTTCATTTTTACAGGCAGGAGATGGAGTATGCTAAATGCAAAGGTTGGGCTAAGTGATTTTAATGTTTGGGTCCAAGAAAAGTGCACAGGAAAAAAAAAATGTTCCTTTAAAGAGAGAGAGAAGTTCACTTCTGGAAAAAAAGTACAAAATTTTGTTATGTAGGGACTCTTCTAGGAATATCTAACATTAATGATATTTTATATTTAAATCCCCAATCTTCAGTAGCATTTTTTAACACATTTCACTTCTTTATTTAGGAATATTAGTTATGATTTTTTTTTTCCATTTTACTGTAAAGATGAGTAAATTAGTCTATCATGGAACAGATTGTCTTATCTTTGGTGTTTGCCTACAGAAAAATACAAAGATCTGAACTCTTCAGCTGATACTTACCCTCTTGCTCAGAAACAGGGGACCTGTTGCAAGAAGGGTTTCAGCATCAACGAGGGGCCGAGTGCCTGGCCAGTGTCACAGTATTTGGACTTGGAGGCGAGGCACCTTAATTTGGGTTTCTTCAATTATCCTCACAGTCCTGGGCTCACACAGACCTACTATCACAGAAGGGCCAGCCGCCATGTTGAGAGTAAGCCTTTCACACACAGACTGGGCAACCACACACACCTGGTAGACCTGAGCATGGGGTGGTGTGGGTGAGGGTTTTGAGACTTCGGTCTTTACTTTTCCTGGGAGAGAAACTATGAGCACACTGTGGCAACCAGTTGGTACTTTCCTTCCTCATTTGTGACACTGATGGGCATATTGCTCCTTATTTTTTTATGAAAACACATAAGAAAGCATCTTTTGTAAATTAGGAAGGCTTTTCAAGGAAGGGAGTTGTAGACATATGTTTCCCTCCTGATTTAGTCAGCTCCTTCGTCACTGTGACCAAAAGACCTAACAAGAACAATTAGAGGAGGAAAAGTTTATTTGGAGCGCATTGTTTCAGAGGTCTCAGTTCATTGATGTCTGACTCCATTACTCTGTGTACAAGGTGAGGCAAAACATCATGGCAGAAGAGTGTGGCAGAGGAAAGCAGCTCAGGGCATGGGATATGGAAGCAGAGAGAGTTCCACTCTCCAGGGACAAGATATAAACCTCAAAGGGACAACCCCAGTGACCTACCTCCTCTAGCCACACTCTGCCTGTGTGCAGTTAACCACCCAATTAATTCACACTAGTGAATTAATGTACAGATTAGGTCATAACTCTCATAACCTAATCTTTTCACAGCAGGAAGCTCTTGGGTTGTTTCACACAAAAGCTTTTGGTGGACACCTTATATCTAAACCATAACATCTCCCACATTGTTAGTGTGGAACCTCTATCTCAGAATCAGCATTGCTTGCTCTTGAAGTCACTGAAAGTAGTTATAGTCTATTAGTGTTCTCTGCTTTCATGAAAAGGAACAATTATAACAGAGTGGACCCCAGAGTCTCAGAACTCAAATAGAAATTTCCCTGGGGTCTCTCATCACACTAGCATAGAGTAGTTTTTTCTATTACAAAGGCCAACATCTGACATCTATAACTAAAGTAAAATTTAGCAAGCAGCAAGCCGTGGGTAAATATGTCTATCTGTTTGGATTACACCTTCTGTTTCAGTGTATTATTAATAGCCACCCCTTTTTTCACTCTCCAGTGGTCCTTGATTTGTATGATTAATTTTCTGTTCATTTTACAGATTAATAATAGAAATTAAATCAAATGTGTAACTTCAAAAGCTTATCTAAATGAAAGTGATTTATGTTCTATTCTGGGGCATCTTTGTTCAGAGACTTTTAAACGTCAGTATGGATGAGTATTACCTGGGGTGTTCTCTAAAATTAAAAACTCCTGGCCCCACTCCCAGATATTGTGACTCACTTGGACCAGAGTGTGCCAAGGAACATGTATTTTAACAAACTGCACTTTTCTTCTTCTCCCCTCTCTCCGCTGAGTCTTATGCCAGTCACTGTCGACCCACTCTGAGAAACAGCTAGCTGAGGAAATGTTATTTGTCATTGTTTGAGGAGCTGCCTGCTAAAGAATCAGAATACAGGATGAATTCCAAACTGTGACATCTCACCTTGTGAGACTGTCATTTTAATCATAGTTCAGATGATTCCTGCTTAGACTGTTGCAGTAGCATCTGGTTTTCCCCACACCCATGTTAACTGTCTTCAAATCCATCTTCCCCACTGCACCAGGGAGCTGTTTCAAACACAAATCTGACTATTCCATTTCCACCCCTACCTTCTGTACCATACTTGAAAATGGTGACTTCCTGATCAACAGCTTCCCATTTACTTAAAAACAAAACTCCTTGTCATATGGCCTGGTCCCACCTGCCCATGAAGCCTCATCTTCTTCCCCAACTACACTGACCTTTCTGACTTCCTCAGTTGCCTCAGTTATACTACCTTCTTTCCACTCCTTGACCTCCCCTCTTCCCATCTCAAGGTTATTTCCCTGATTTGATTAACCCCCTGTGCCATTATAAAACTTTTTCTGACCTCCTTTCTATATCCCTCTATACTTGCTTCTTTAAGTCCCTGGAAACTTCTCACAGCACATATTACAGTGTTATTTTACATGTCTTTGTGACATTTTTCTCAATAGCTCTCTCCTTCCACAAGACCATTAGATCCATGAGAACAGAGGACACATGAGCTTTTACACCCCTGTGTCCCTACCATCTCCTCTAGGCCCTGGAACACAGGAGCTACTCAGCAGTATTTATTGAATGGATAAGTGAATTGAAGTAAGGTGACCTCATGAAAGATTTATTGAGTCCTAGTCTGTGTTGGGTCACAGGAAACTTGTGACCTCAAGGTGAGTAAGACACATTTACACATCTTAGGGAAGGGTGTTATGATCATTTTCCCTCATGATTTTTTAAAGCCCTCTGACTTATGGAAGAGACAGCCTCTGGCTGTCAGTGAAGGGCTGTGCTACCTGCTCCCTCGAACCAACCGAGCTCCTAGACTGTCATCTGAGTTGAACTGTAACAACTCAGAGTTTTGTGTTGACTGGTATTATTTTACATAGGCCTGATGATGCTGAATGCTTGGGAACAAAAGACAAGCACTCCCCCAAAGGCAAATCATTATCTTGGTTACCACTTAGAGAAACTTACAGCCCTAAGGAGTGCTTTATGTACCAACAAGACAAAATTTGATTTAAATCCTTCAGTGCTAACTAAGCTCCTAAATCTTTAGCTTCCTGAGTATTGGTTGGAATTTGTTGAGGCAAACAAACTTATGGTTTCAACCAAGTATGAAATATGTGGGGAGTGAAAGTTGTCTGTGTGGCAGCCCACTTTTATAGAATTCACTGCTGATTAAACTCCATAAAAATGAAAACAGGTCACCTCCGGAATCAACTTATTCTCTTCACAGTTTGGCATCCTCAGGAGTGGACTAGGCTTATTTTTCCTGTTCTTCTCTTGAAGGCTCATAAAAGAATGTGTTGTATTTAGAACTATATGTTCTCACCTCTGTTTTGTGCTTATGCTCTCTCGCTTCTCTCTCTGTCTCCCCGCCCACCCACACACACATACCATGTATCTCTCAGGTATTTAACGGGCAAGGGAATTAAAATCCTGATATTGTGTCTGACTGGAAGAGGTTGTTAATATTTAGATAGTAAGACTTGATTTTCACAATTCTCATCATGCTTTAGTGAGTGTAAAATAAATTGAAATCTGAAATTGGCCAGTTGTGGCCTGCCAATGGGGCAGAGCCATAATTCTCAGATCTTTCTCTCCTGCCTCTTTCTATCTACTCGTTTTTCTCTTTCGCTCATCCACTTCCAACACATTGTTTCCTTTTACACTCTTGCTCATCATTACATTACACTCTAACTCTCTCATTGGTAAATGATTAAAGAGATAAGTAGAGAAAAGGACTTTCAAAGAGGAGACAGACTTTTAGGTCAATGACTAGTCTGAGTAGCACATGGATAGGTTATGGCTTTCTGCCCTGGTACACTAGAGCAGGCCTGAAGCCTCCTGTCTGTCATTAGCTCATACACAGTTCCTATGCTATACCCTGCAACCATTCTGATTGCTCCTTCGGCTTCCAGCTGCCAGTGTCTGTCAGAAGGCATGATTATGGTAGAGATACACAAGCCTTTCCTGCCTACAACAGCCTTGAAATGTTGGTGGTGAGACCCCAAGAGCTGGCTTTAATCCCTGGATTTCAAGAGGCTGGTGCACAAGCACCCACCTTCCTCCTGCCTGGGATGTGATAATTCCAAGATCTGTGGTTTGCACCTTCTTTAAGTTTCCCATGGGTTTTGGCTTCAGTCACTTGGTAACATGCTCTCTTACCTTTGTGAAATCTCTTTACTTCTCTACTAGCATTTACTGCATTTCTCAAATAAACTACTTGCAGGTAAGTCCTTATTTTCTTTAGAAATGCTAATGGAGAAGTTGAGTTGTACAGGGATATTTTGCAAGAACTGCATTTTTAAAACCTTGATTCTTCCTCCAGTTTACCTGCCTTGTCTGCTGTTGCAGCTTTGGTGATCTCACCCTGTGGTCCTGCCTTTGCTGCCATCTCTGTGCTCACCATGCTGTTTAGTCCTTAACACAGTTACATTTCTCCGTCCTATAGAATGTGCCTGCTTGCCTCTGAAATACCCTTCAGCTCCAGTTCTTTATATTCTCTTCTCTTCCCTGACAAACTTCCAAATAAGCCTCTGAGAAAATTGCCACAATTTTCTTCTCCCTTTTCACTTTTTGCTTAATCATGGACAATTTGGATGCCATTGTCACCCTTCAATAAAACAACGCTCAAGTTCCCCCTAACTACCTTCTTATTTCAAAACATAGAGATCCTCTTTTTGTTCTCTTGTCATTTCTGTTACCATTGAGCATATCGATAATATTTCCTTCTTGAAAATTGTCTTGAGTGAGTGAATTCTTAGAATCTTAACAATGAAGAGAGGTTTAGTCCTTACTGGCACTTTACATTGGGGGAAACTGAGACCTAAAAAGTTCAAATTATTTGCCCAGCCAGGTCCAAAACTCTAAAAGCTGCACATTGATCCCAGGGCTCCTGATGTATCATCTGTGGCAGATTCAGATCTACCATGTAAACTGTTTTTGATTACTCCTGATCCAAAACCTTCAAAATATTCCTAGTTTTTAGACCTTCCAACATAAAGCCCTCCCAGGGGTTTTCCAGCTCCTTCCTTCCATGGCCATTCTCCATTGTAACAGGATGTTATTTCTAAAGTGTAAATCAGACCTGCCTCTCCCCTACTTAGCCTCCAGTTCTTCTTTTCTGCACTGAGGATAAAATCCAGACTCCTTCCCATGCTTTGTAAGACCCTCCTTGGTCCACCTGTCTTATCAATCTTAATTACTGCTCATCTTCCTCTTACAGCTGCACAACAGAGACCCTCCCTGGGCTTGCCAGCAAGGTGAGCCTAGCCCTCCCTGGGGCACTTGCTTTGCTGCTCCTACAGTTCAGAATGCTCTTCTCCCAGGCTACTGCACCACTGCTTCCTTCTCTTCATGCAGTTCTCATTCAGCTCCAAAGGCCTCCTTCTCTGACAGACTTAATCTGATGTCACCATTATCTAGATAGCATTGTTCATAACCATCCCACTGCCCATCACAGTATGCTGTTTTATTTTTTTTCATAGCATTTACCACTAATCACAGTTATGTTATTTATATATGGTTTGGAGTTTGTCATGCTTCCCAACTAGAATATACTTTCCTGGAAGGGAGGAACTTTGTTTTGTCTTTTGTATCTCTCTCACCTAGATCAGCAGATGAGCTATAATCAGTGCTTAATAAACTTTTGTTGAATAAATGAATGAATGAATGATGTCTAACTCTCCTGTCTCATTTCCAAGAGTCCTTGCCTTCCTTTACTCTCTAATTCTATTATTCAACTCCTCTCAAAATTTTTTCTCCACTGTAATCAGAATGGTTGCTTCATAAACCCATAAGGAAAACACTCCTGATTAGGTGTTACTTTTCAACTTTCTCATTGGCCAAACACCTATCTTATGCCTAACTTCTCAAGTTTTATCTCTGTTAAAGTATGATTCACATTTCATTGCCATGAAATCATATCTCACAAGCCTCATTGATTGCCCTTCTTAAAAAAATGTACAATGACCCTTTCATTTTACATATTCTGAAGACTTATATATAATTTGTGTTAACTTGAATTGTATTCTAGTTTCATATAATATGGAAGTTGTGCCTAGTTATGTTAAATGTGTGTTTGTTACATGTAGTAGATCCTCATTATGTGTGGGTCCTATGATAGCAAATTTATCTATTCACTAAAATGTATTTGCAACCCCCAAATTAAAACAATTGTGGTGCTTTCATCCTTGTTCACAGACATGTACTGAGCAGTAAAAAATTGAAATCACCTGATAAGTGCTTTCCTGCTAGAGTAGAACATGCTGCCCTCTACCTTCTTGCTTCAGTTTCTTATACAATAAGAAAGTGTGCTATGTGCAGTATAGTTAGTGCCATGGTCTTTGCATTGTAAGTTTTTTGTTGGTGATGTCACTGTTTAAAATGGCCCCCAAGCACAGTGGTGAATGGCACCAAGTGCTCCTAAGCACACGAAGGTTGTGAAGTGGAAACAGGTGTAAGATATTCAGGTGTAAGGCATAGTCCTGTTCACTGTTTCAATGGTAAGGAGACAACAATATCAAACAAGATGTCTTTAAACCAGAATGCACAGGCAGTGAGGTTATATAATGGTTGGCTGGTGGAAATGTTTTGACCAGAGGCTCATAGGAACTGAACGCTAGGATTCCCTTAGGAGCAATATTTGCTAATTTGGTGTTCATGGCAACTTCATAGAACTTAACTACAGTGATAATGAGAACAGACTATATACGTATATTGACATTAGTCTTATTTAGGGAACAAAGAAATAAAAATTTATTGAAATTAAGTAGTTTGCCTAAGATCATTTGCCAAGCTGCTATATAGTACATCTGGAATCTGCCTGTGAGATTCTGAAGTCTAGTGGGTTTCCATTTACCATACCATTGTTTTTCTTTGTTTTAATTAGTTTCAGAAGCCTAATTATTACAGGGTATTATGGGTGCATGCATATGAAATTCAAGTTGAGTTTGCTGAGAGAGCAATGATAAACCACAGTACACACAGAGTTGATAAAAGTATTTTTTAAAGTTTTCTTTCTATTCTCAGTTTAGTGAGTAGTTACAGTGACTCCCAATCTTAAAAGAACCTCTTTTGTTTCAAAGTTGAGTTGTTAATAAAATGTACAAATTTCATTTTCTTTATCATGGGAATGAAAGTCTCACTAGTAGCCAAATCTTAATGAATCAAAGCTATAAGAATACTACTATGACCTAGATTTGTTTCCTGCTCTGTGTGTGCATACCTTCAACCTTCCCAGCACTTACCTGAGCTGATTCACACATGCTGTGAAGGTGAACACACCTGCATGTTGTATGTTTGTGGTCAGAGACAGAGGCCAGATTTTATAAAGGACTTTTGCATTCTTAACTATGTATTTACTTTATACAGAAATGACAGGAGAAATTGTATTATAAAACCTACCCAAAGCACACACACATGGATCAACTTACTGGCTTTGTGGTCTGCATTGTTTTGTGTGTGTGTGTGTATATGTGTGTGTGTACATACATGTGTATATACACATACATACACACATGCATACATATGCACATGCATGGGTATATACACATTCTACACACATACATATGCACATATGCATGTTTATTGAAAAAAATTCATAATTTATTTTTAAAAATAATTTAAAATATTTTGGGAACCTCCAAAGTACCTTAGTGAACATAGTTTGAAAGCCTGTTTTTTCCCTCTGTTAGCTATTTCTTTCTAAGTAGAAGTCATGTGGATCTTACTGGTAAGAATCATATCTTTCTTTACTTAGTATTATAAATGATCTTAGCTTAGTACTATATATAAAGAAGTCTCTCACCACTGATAATCCAATGCAGCCCAGATGGTTGGCAGCCAGCTATATTATAGCATAGATTTCTGCAGTATGTGTTTAGAACTAAATAATGTAATGAAATGATTTCTCTTAGTTACATGGAGCAAGGGCATTGCTATATGCACACAGTGGATCAGATTTTGTTCCTGTGATATTCTCTTGACATTTCTTTCTTCCTTGAAAACCAGAGCCACTCATGAGTCTCAGATTAACACTTCTCAACATTGAAAAAGCTGTCAGAGACCAGGTTGGGTGAGGAGCTTCCCACAGGGAGGCAAGACCAGATAACAACATTTTATGTCTGCCTCAAGGCTATGCTACAGATCCCAAAGTGTTAGAAAAGGGACTAAGGGGTCCTTCAAAGCTGTGTTGTTAGTAAGCTGAAGGTACTAATGGGTTTTATCTTTGAAACCTGAACTCACTGTTTCAATATTTTATGATAGTTTGTTTTTCCCTTAATTAGATAGCTGCATGTCCAGTGACCTTTAAATATCCTATTTTTAAGGAGCTAAGCTTTTCACATATCAAGGCATCAAGGTCGATGTATTTTTCCTGGTTTAAAGCACAGCTAAATCCCATTGTGCTGATAAAAATGGATTAACTGCATGACACCACCTCGGGCTTTGCTGGCTCTGTCACTTCTCCAACTGGGCAGAGACTTCTGCATCCAGAGGTGATGACCCAATGGTTTTGTCCTGCCAGAGTTAGTAAAAACATCCACTGTGTTTATAAGCACCACTCAAGAGTTTGTTTAGCAACATCTCTAACCCAACCCCAGAAAGAACACAAAAGCAATAGAGGGATTCCAAACTTTTCAGCTTTGTTTTCCACTGCTTATTTTCCGAGTCGAGATTATTGAAAACAATAATTCTTTCTTGCTGCAGGAAAAACCATCAGAGGAAGAGAGAAAACACAAGGAATCTTTGGATGATCTTCACATGGTGGTAGATGAGGATTCGAGGAGCGAAAGCAGCAGTACAGATGAGGGAAAAGAAAAGACCAAATTGCTGTTAGAAAGATTGAAAGCTTTAGAGGTAAGAAGTGGAACCATTCCTACACATTTAAAGAAGAATAACAGTGTTCTGCTTTTATTGGCACTGATTTTAACTGACTATAAATCTTCTTTTCTCAGTTCTCCCAGACTGATATAACTGAGTGTCTACCATTGAGATTCTTTTGTCAACAATGAACGAAAAATTAAGATGTGCAGTACTGAAAGGGTCTTGACACAGGGCTGTGATTATATTGCCTTAGGAAGAGGAGGTAGAATAGTAATTCACTTTAAATTCATTTCAGATCTCAAAGTAGATCAATTCCTAAACCTATAAGCTCTTTGATAGGGAAGCTGGGTGAAGCTTCATGTCATTTCCTTATGAATGAATGAACAAGCAAGATAGAGTATGTAAAGATGATTGTAAAAAAAAATGGGTGCATATATGTATGTGTATATATATGCATACATTTGTACATGTATTATATATACAATGTGTATGTAAACATATAAATTTTAAAAAGGTTAAAGCATTTTTCCAAATAAAATCCTGTGGAGAAGTTCAATTTGTATAGCATATAAAAAGTAGAGTTGAAGCTAGGCTAAAGGGTCTTTAAGGAGATTTTGGGAGCATGGCAGTCCTCTAAAATGCTGTTCGAAAAACCCTGGTTTATTACCTAGTGGCATTTGATATCACTTCAAGAGTTAATTCCTGAATTTTCAGTCATCAAAGAACATTCCCCATTTGTGTACAATGAATCAAAATTCAGTCCATAAAAATAAAAGATAATATAAAAAATCATTTTTGTGCTACATAAAAGTTCTAAAGAATAAATTCCAGTTATAAGTTCTTGATTGAAATTACATGTGCTGAAAAACTCAGTGAAGATGCCTTCTTTCTAATGAGTTTAATTACCTCTGTTCCATATATTTATGAGGGGCTTTCACCTAACATCATCTAAAATCAGTTTCACCATAAAGTCTACAGAATCCTGGAAACTTTCATAATAATATGAAGAAACAGAACCAGGAGTGAGGTCTTGTTTTCCATACTTGGTTTCTGTGGCCTGGCCCCTAACCCACCACATTGTTACTAGTGAGCATGTCCTTTTTAATCTAATGGCTTTGACAAATGTACAGCAAAGGTTAAGATAATGGACTTTGATGCAACATGCACAGGGTTTTGTTTGAATACTTGTTCTACTACTTTTTGCTTTTAAAACCTTCAAAGTCACCCACTCTTTCTGCGTTTCCTCAGTTGTAAAAATGGGGATAATAATAGCAACTCAACTTACAGAGAAGTAACACGGATTAAATAAGTTATTTATACAATGATTTTCTTAGCTTGGTCTCTTCTGTTGATCTACCTCAAGGCTGCTACCTCTTCCTAAGTCATTTTCCCCCTATTCGTCTGTAAGCAATGTTTAATACAAGAACTATAAATGAAAAAAAAAATAGCTACTGTACACCAGTATGAGTGAAAGTAGATAGCTGAGCAACTGATATCAGACACAGGGCAGAAGAAAAATCAGCTGAGGGAAACTCCAGCAGCTCCCAGGGTGAAGGACCAGGAATCACCTCTCTCCCCAAGGGATCCAGTACTTTTGTCATTTTTAAAGGTAGTGTCATAAGTAGAAAGGCCCTCTTGAGGCAAACTGAAGTTTCTGTTTGAGAGTTGTAAGAACATTTAAAACTATTTTCAATCTGAAAAAACTGGATTCAGCAACAGCACTATGTTGCTATGATAAGTGCTTAAATTGTTAGTTTTGTAAGAAAACTTACAGCTATCTTCAATCTGAATTAACTGGATTCAACAACAGTAGTGAATTGATATGATGTGTTTAAATTGTTAGTTTTTATTTATGATTACAGTGAACATAGTTCTCAGTTCATCTCATTGTCAGAGACAACTTTGTGAAGGGCATTTTGTTTAATCAAGCTAAGAGGTACTTAAAAAATATCTTTGGCAGCAAATGTTGCATAAACTTCAGAGTGAAAAAGAAGCCATATTTTTTCCTTCATCAGAGATATTTACACTTTCAGCAACAACTCTTTCATCCAGCATTAGTTGGGTGCAATACATGATATGTTTAAGTGCCATTTGGACCCATATTTTAGTTTATGAGCTATTTTATTTCCTAAATTAATTTTTCTCTAGTCAACTATCATTACTTGTTTCCTAAAATTCATAATTCAATAAGTTAACTCTGTTTTTGTCCCCATATCTCGCTATATTATACTTGAGAATTCTATCATCTTTTATTACATAAAATCTTTTTATTGTATGTGATCCAATATTCATATGAATTTCATATGCTATTTAATTATATTTTTAAAGAATTTGCTATATATGCTCAGAGTATAGGATCCTCTGCATAGGTTAAAAATTGTTGTGAGAAAATAGAGAGCTCATTTTGACAGACTGATTAGAGCTGGTCGCAGTCCCCCATGTGGATTCACACACTTCAACAAAATGCTCCTCTGAAAGATTGCAGGGAAATTAACCATAATGCATCGAAATTGCTTTGGCAAGATTTGATATTGTAAAGCAAGATTTTAGAAAATCAAGGAATACTTTGTACCAGTGTATCTTTGAAAAAACCATGTGTATATCCTAATCTCTCTGTGACTGGTTTTGTAGGAAGCAGGAAAGAATGATTTTCAGGGTAATGGGAACAGTCTTCTTTTACTCCTTCCCCGCCAACAGGTCCCAAGAAGGTGTGGAAAAGGAGGTACAGAGTCTACTTCTAATATTGTGCTTTAGATTAATATGACAATGGTATAAAAATATTAAATATGATTTTTAAACATTTAAATTAATATTTAACAACATCCTGCATTGTACCTGAGAATCTCCTGACTTTGAGAATTAAGCAAATATCACCCAGGTACCTCATACCCCCACTGCAGGATTGTTCTTTCTTGTGGTTCATTTCCTACTCACTTTCTATCATAATGGCTCATCTTCTCCTGTTAGCACCAACATCCTGTGAAACAACACAACCTTTGGTGGAGTTTTCCAAAATCTAGGCCTAGAGAGGATATGGGGCTGTGTCAGCACATTGTAAGATAGTTCCATTTACACTCAGTCCTCTGGTTGCAGGACCTTCCTCAATAGCCCCTTTCTCCCAGCTCCCAGTCCCCAGCCATAGGACTTGGCCAGGGGTTTCCCACTAGCTCCTGTTTGCTATGCAGACCTCTTTAGGTCTCAGCATTTCACTGCAGGAGTCCATTCCATGCTGGTCTTAGACTCATCACGGTATTTTAGTAAATCAGATATTTACCTTCCTAAAGAGAACTCCAGGTCCTGAAGTCAAAATAATACACACACGTACATACACACACTCACTTTTTCCTCCTTTTAGCAATTGTTTTCTCTGCTTAGTGTGTCACTTTACACTGTATTTATTTGTCGTGGGGAAGAAGAGTGAACCATTTTCCCTCAGAGTCCAGGCACTGCTTCCCCTGGACCTAAATTCTGTTTTTGTTTAGGTTCCTGATGTGTGGTGGAGAAATCATTTGTCACATTTTTTATCTGCCATAGAGCCATGTTGGTGATCCAGAAGTCACTCACTCCTTCCCTTTACCTTTTCAATGCCCAGATGTCATATCTCCTGTGTTTCATGAAAATTCAGATTTTCCTGGCTACCATTACAGGGACTGTTTACTTGACTTAGAAAAAGGCTCATCATTTTCTACAGCACTGCCATGTCACAGTTCTATTCTGGAAAGGACTGCTCCTCTTTCATACCCTACTCTATTCCATTGATTTGAAAGATCTTTCTAGAAGTACCCTCCAGGATTCACTGGACTCATCTGGAGATTTCCCTGTTCTCTCCTCCTGAGCATTCACCTCAGGCCCTGCATTTGCTCCTGGCATGTTTCTGAGTGAACATGATGTTCTTGTCTCCAGAGCCCCCTCCCAAAGGCCCCAAGAGCCCTTTCTCCCCACTCAGAGACCAACTTTACACCTGACCCCAAATCAAGCTAGACCTTCCCTTTGCTCACTTGCATCTCCTGTAGCAGCTGATTCCCAGGTGCCAGCTGGGGGAAGAACAGGCCTGAGGTCACCTGAGATTTCTGAGTCTGCCTGTAAGCACAACAGCCTCAAGGTCAGAAGAACTCGACCTTTTATCAGAATGATTTATTTTTTGCAGAAAAATATGCTAATTAGTATGTTAAGGTAAATAACAGCTTTTTATGCTCAAGTATACCTTTTAATGAAAGGATGACAATGAAAGTGCTAAGCATAAGCATTTTTTAATCAGTCATTCCTATTTAAAGTTAGGGAATTTAAAATAATTGAACCTCAGTGCACTTCAAAATTATATACAGAACTCATTGTCAATAGATATATACCTTCTGTGGGCCAAACACTGTTCTAGGCATAGGATTATGTCAGTTTTCATGGCCCCCACCCTAGAGACAGGAAGCACATATTTTAAAAAATCATGAATAAGTAAAGAGATAAATGCTTCTAAATGAGAAAAATTAGGTGATGTAGTGGCAGAAAGAGTACAAGATGAGACTGAGAAGAGCATATGCCTACCTAAGAAGCCTTTTGACATCAGGCCACTTGAGTATAATATAGATAATAAAAAGGAGAGAACTACATGAAGATCTGGAAGACCAGCATTCTGGGAAGGTGCAGTGGCTGGTGTGGAAGCTGACTCAGAGATGGTAGAAAGCCTGGCAAATTAGGAACAGAAATAAGAACTGTGTCCAGGGATGTCAGGATTAAGATTAGAGCATGGGAAGAACATGAGTTTAGAGGGGTAGATGAGGACCAGATCATGTAGGGCTCCATAGGCCAGGGCCACAAAAAAGGGACTGAAAATAATCATGAGTTTAAAAGGAAGCCATTAGAGATGTTCCACCTGGAAAGTCACATGGTGTGGCTTTTCTTTAGAAAGAATACACACGCTGCTTTGTAGGGCAATTCCAGAACAAGGGTAGAATTAGACACCAGGCAGGAGGGGATTTATTTTTTAAAGTTCCAAATAGATATTTTATTACCTGGGTTAGAGTGAGTCCCCAAAACCATGGAGAATAATAATAATAATATGTTCATAATATCATTAGACAAGAGGACTAGTGGAGAATAATAATGACCATGTTGGCAAACCCTTGCATGGGCTTACTATAGCCCAAGCACTGTTCTAGTTACTATATTGTCATACTATATTGTCTTAATCTTAATAACAACCCTGTGAAGTGGGGTAGATATGATTATCCTCATTTTACAAATGAGGGAATTGAGCCCCAGAAAGGTTGAATATCTCCCTGAGTATGTGAGAGAATAAAAATCTAATCTCCAATTGTATGACTCCACCATGCTAAGTTGGCAATAAATGGTAAAATAAGAATGTATTTTAGAAGGAAAACCTATAGGAATTACTGATAGATTGGATGTAGAACATAAGGGAAAGTGAAAAATCAAAAGTGACTTCTAGTTTTTGGCCTTAGCAACTAACAATAAGGTTGTAACAAATTCCTGAGTCAAGTCTTGAAGGACAGGTGACTTGGGAAGTACATTTATAATCATCAGTTTTTTTATCCATGAGATGCCTATTAAACATTTAAGCGACAGTGCTTGATAGGCTGGTAGATATACAAGGTGGAGGTCAGGGCTAGAGATATGGATTTGAGAGTCATCAGCATATAGATGACATTCCACGTTGTGGGACCAAAAAAGGTCACACCAGAAGTAAGTGTAACTGTGGACAAGAAGAGGGCAGAGGGCAGAACCCTGGGGTACATTATTAATAGGGGTCTTGCAGAGCTAAAGAAGAGTCAGAATATGAGCCTGGGAAAGAGTAGCTGGTGAGGGAGGAGGAAAAGAGAAGGTGAGCTGTCAGGAAAGCCTAAAAAGAATGAATTTCAAGGACAACCTTAAGAGAATAGGTGAGATGAAGTACAGAATTCACAGTTAGCTTTGGGTCTTAATAAAAATCTGTGATCTTCACAATTGTAGTTTTTATTAGAGTTCATAGAAAGGAAAAGATGTGGAGATAGCAGGTATGGATGGTTCTCTTGAGAGGTTTTCCTCTGAAGTGGGGTGGATGTGGAGAGTCAAACCTGAAAGAGACAGGGTACAAGAACTCTTTGGAAAACTGATCAGGACATGTTAGCATGGTGATGGGAGTGATCCAGTGGAAAGGACAGAGGGATGATACAAAGAGAGATGATACAAAGAGTAGGTGTGAGATCTTCAAGCAGGCAAGAGGCATATAACCAGGCCAGAAACAGAGCTTTTAAAAATTCAGACACCTAAAATACAACTCAGAGAATTCCAGCTTTCTAAGCCAATAACAGAAACAAAACTTACATATTCTGTTAAAATCCTGGCAGTGATTCAGATGTACAACCAGGAGTGAGAAGCACAAATACAGCTTTGTTTTAGTCCATTTTATGTTGCTATAACATGAAAACTGTGGCTGAGTCACTTTTCAAAATAAAGAAGTTTATTTAGCTCAGAAATCTCAGGGCTGGTAGGTTCAGAAAGCATGATGCCAGCATTCTGGCGAGGGTCCCCCTGGCTGTGTCACAACATGGTGGAGAAGCAGAAAGGAAATTAGCCAAAGGCAGAAAGGATCACACCAAGACAGGAGGCAAGAGATCAGAGAGGGGCCAGGCTCCTGGGAGTCCAGCATTAATAAATCCATGAGGGTGGAGCCCCCATGATCTATTACTTTCCCCTAGACATCACCTCTGAAAGGTTCTACCACCTCAAAATCACTAGAGTGGGGACCAGTCTTCTAGCACTTTAGCTTTTGGGACACAAACCATAGCCAAACCCTTGCAAGCTTTTAGAGTGATGTCTCAAAGTATTGAAACAACTTAGGTCCATTTTGGTACCAAACCCAACAAGCTTTCATGAGTCTTAACCCCCATTTTAATCTACCTTTCTCTGACCCTGTGCTCCAGTATGAACTTCCTTAATGTTTTAACTTAGATTCAGAAGGCCTTCCCCCATGTGCACAATGCCAGGGAACTTTTAAGCCTGGTAAAGCTGGTAATCAGAAATGCTTTGAAATGGTTTCTTATCTGTCCTTGGATGGCTCCCAAACATGTCCATGGACATACTCAAGTATAGTTTTGGCTTTTTGCTAGTGAGAAGAAAAATCTAATTTCTTAGCATTCTTGATTGGCCTTAAGTTCTTACCTATTCTTCCTCTTACTTTTATCTTCTGCTTTCCTAAGACAATGTAAAAAGCAATTACAAAGTTTAAAGCAGCCTGCCGGTGGTAGTCTCAATAGAAATCCATGATTGTTTGCTTCTAATCTCTAGGCTCTATGACAGTTTGCTGACAGATAATTCCAGATATTCTTTCTTAAGGTATCTGGCACATATCTTTCCCCTGATTAATTTTCTTCCTATGGTGGGTCACCTAGCAACAACATTAAGGTAGGATTGGAGATAAAAATTTCTCCTTGGTAAAGGGCTTGAAGGTAGGGAGAGGGGGTGTAAAATCATAGTCTATGTCAGCATATGGCTTTATACTAGCAATTTTATGATTTGTAAAATTAGTAAATAGTCACTTTATGGAAAATTGGAAAAATATAGGAAATAAATTTTAAATTATGTTCAGGTATCCATATACACTGGTTCTACATCCAGCTGAGGACTGAAATGCTGAAAATACTGAAAAAAACAAATTGCACCAGTGCTGAATATGTACAGACTCTTTTTTCTTGTTGTTATTCCCAGAAAAATAATTTATAGTAACAATTTATATAGCATTTACATTGTTTTAGGTATTATAAGTAATCTAAAGATGATTTAAAGTATATAGGAGTATAAACATATACATTTATACAAATACTATACCATTTTATATAAGGACCTTGAGCACCATGGACTTTGGTATTTCCAGATAGTCCTGGAATCAATCCCCATTGAATACTTAGGGATAACTATGCACCAATTAGAAATGGTCAGCTATTGACATTTTGGCATGTTTCCAGTTTTTTGTTTTACTTAAGCAAATTAAGAAGTCATAAAATATCATCATATACAGTTTCATAGTTTAGTCTTTCATGTAATATATCAAAATAATTTCCTATGTTATTCAATATCCCTCAAAAGTATGATGGAATGGCTTATAGAAATATATCCGTTGGATGCTGTTTTAATCCTTCTGTTGGCTGCTTGGGTTATTGACACTTTTTCACCATTATAGTGTCATTACAATACCATATAATAGCATTGTATTATAATATTGTCCCAACATTATATTACATTATAATGAGGTAAGCATCCTTAGTGAATAGGTCTGTATACACATATATTTTATAAAATAATTTAAATACAGCATTCTTTTAAAACAGTCATGTAAGTAGTCAGTTAAATTTCCTATTTAGGAATCAATGTTCTTCAAAATCAAGAATCTCAGAAATGATGCTGATGAGGAGCATCAAATTAAGGAAAAAGCAACCATCCCACACTTTTAAGGAGCTTCCATATCACTCAGCATGGGATAAAACAACAGAAAGGTCCATAGGCTGCTGAAACCATTTCAAAGATCTACATTCTTGGGAAAATCTGCCAGTGCAGGCAATTCTGCTCTTGTCTCAAGGTACTCTATTCGTAATCACTTTTACAATCGCAAGTCATAAAAGTGCTGCTCAAACTGATGAGCAAAGGAAAAGCAGTTATGTAACTAGAAACTCCAGTGAATCGATGAATTAAAGTATGGGTAGCACATGTATGGAGGCTTTGCCATCACTCAGCTGTGTGCTTCTGAGCTGCAGTCATTCTCAGGCAAGTTTTTCCATGTGATATCTAAGTTGGCAATGAATCAGCAACACCAGGAGAAAGGCCATTTCACTTTCCTACTAGTTCCATCAAAGCTCCTACAAGTCAGAGAGGCATCTCATAGCCTGGCTTTGGTCATCTGCCACCTCTTGGTCATTGAAGACTGAAACATCTCAATCCATCAATTCCGTGGCTTGGTGAAGCTCTTATGTTTTATTTATTTAAATGCCAGAATTCCCTTATTAGTACCCAGAAAGATGTGTTGCTGCCTAGATATTGTCTGCCCTTTTTCTGTAGTATGTCTTCTTTCATTTTTTTCTCCTTTCTTCTCTTGCCATACCCAGTCTTCACCCTTTCCTTGCTCCCTTCTTTGGCATTTGTAGGCCTGGACTCCTGCTGGGTGCTTCAATTATAGTGGTCCACAGAGCATTTTATCTGCCCTCAGAACACATGGTTGGAAGGAAAACAAAAATGTACCAATTAAAATAATAAAAGCAATGCACATTAAAATTAATGAATAGGAAATATATTTGTAAAGTTCAGTGTCACACAGACATAGAAGTAACTAACTGAATTCTTTTTGAAGAAAACAAGGAGATAAAAAGGTGACATTTGAACTGTGAGTCTTCAAGATATCATGCTAGTATCCTAGGAAATAGGTAAGGAAAAGGGTAGGTGGAATTTCCTCTGCAAAATAAGCAGGAGAAAAAAAAAAAAAAACTTCCTGAAACAGCTCCAGGTAGGCAGCAGGATGGATATGGACCAATGAGGTTATCTATGGCCAGACATAAGATTGAGAGAGATGACTTGTCCTACATGTTCACATGCATGGAGCTATCCATCACTCACTTATTAGAGCTAAGAGTGCTTATTTTTAAAAATCACAGGGTTGTCTAATCAGCCTCTAATCTGTTTATGGGTTTTCTTAACCAACAGTCCCTGGAATCTCCACAGTACCCTCAAGCTACAGCTCTTCATGGTGCATAAGCCCTTCTTTAGAGCATGCACGAACATGCCCAAAGAAGCATGCCAAGTGTTGGTGCAAATAGAGAACCATGGAGAAAACATTTATGGCTTTAAAGCTCATGCATCACCAACTTTGGGAGGAACTACTTTGGCATGTAAAAAGATATATGCATCCTATAAAGTGAAGTTGTACCAATTACCAAAAGCCTTTGATTGGTGTTCATTTTCTTTTGCTCCTCTCTGGCTATTGATGTGAGGGAGCTGAACTTGTCTGCAATTTAGGTTTTCTAATAACAGGCAGCTGAAGAGTCCTCTTACCTTGGTTTGGTTAGCATCTACGTTGCTGTTTTATAGCAGCCCTCTTGGCCTTCCAATTCCTGGAAGCTTGTTCAATCAAGACTTGACCTTTTATCAGTTATGACCAACCGCTGAGGGAAAGAAAAAAATATTCTCAGTGTGAGGCAGGCCAAGGCGCTAGGGGATCTATGGCCCCATTGCCTTCCTGGGGCCAGATCTGGAGGAAGCTTGTTGGAAATACTTCAGATATTAGGAAAAGCCAATATGTCAAGAACTAATCTGCATAAATATGTTTCTGTGCCAGGCTCAGATTTGTGTGGGAGCTTGTACGAAAACTGCAGATCTTAGAGAAGGCCAATGCATCCAGGACTAATCTCCATAAATAGTCTAAGAGCTATCAAAGAAGAAAAATGAACCGTGGGGCCAACATTAATTGTGCCCAGAGATAATTAGAACAAAGTGTTGTTAATTGTGTGTTGGTTTAATGTGATGTAGCCGTGGCCTTGTTTTGTTCATGGAGGGTATAAATTTTGATGTCAGAAACTGAAAGCTGGCTGGCATGATTAATCAAGAGGCCTCAGTTTGCTTAGTTACAGCCAATTAGGCATTTTATTCCTTTCTCTACAAAGTCTGATGCAGCCCAGTGTGTCATGAGTATAATTGAAAATGAACCCAGGAATCTTGGTTCTTCCTGTCCAGTGGGTGTCTGGATTGTCCCAGATGTGATGCTTCTAAGTAACTTACCTAAGTGTGATGAAGAAATATTATAGAAGCTGTGATTCAAAAAACAGTATGATTGATGAGCAGTCCCAGGTACAGAACTGCAGCATCCTATTAATGCCTAATAATTTACCAGAAGGAAATGGTTACACATCCATGGGGAAAAAAGCACAGTATATGGAGAATGAGGACCAGAAAAATGCCTTGTGACAGAGTTACAGCTTTATGTGCAGGGTCTGTGACAGTTGTCTTAAAACTATGCAATACTATAGAAATCCACTGAGTCTGATTGCTGATAGCAGCTTCTGAGGGCCAGGTGACTGATTAGCATTCAAATCAGCTCCAACCCTGGGGCCTCACTGTTTAGAAAGTGGGGAAACATACAGTCCTATTTTATAACCAAGGCAGTATGACCGAAGTACTATAATGGACCAGGGATTTTAAGATTTGGATGTAGGAGGAGAGATTATAAACACAAGCTGTTGTGATGTTGGAATCTCTACAGTATTAGTTTTGTTAATTAGTCCTGTTTCAGAACTATCTAAAATACATCTTTGTTTTTATTTGTGAATTTAACTTACTAAATGTAAGTATCCTCAGCTTGCTCAATGGCAATTCTGCTTTTCTAATTGGAACCTGTTTGTCACAGTCCATAGCAACCTCTCTTTTGGAGTTCAGTGATCACAAGTACCCAGTTCATAACAGTGGAGGGGGCTCTTCTAGAAAGCATTCTCCACTGTGCTTTGAATGAGGACACAGCTGGTAATATGTACCTGTGTTTATCTCGAAAGAACAGCATCTCAGCCTAACAACGTGAGGAAGAAATACTTTGCAGACTATAAGAAAGAACATGAGCAGTTTGGAAAATTTGAATCTTTTCTCTTAAGGCAGTGTTTCTTCACTTTGGTCTTATTTGTAATCATGTCCACAAGACTTTTCCTAGAAACATGGAAACTGCCTTTTTTTCTTTTTCCTATGAGGTTGTTTTTTGCTTTTTTAGGTGCCCAAGGCCAAAGTCAAATTGGTTTTGGTAATCTCATAAAATACTCACATGATCATGAATTCATTTAGAGGAGACTGTTCCCATACAGTGCAGTAACTCGTGGGAGGTAACTCTGTAGGCAGTTCCAGATTAAAATGAGAAGCAACTGCAGGCATAGAGAATATGATGGGTTCCTCAGAAATCCAAATAACTAAAGATGTCCCTGCAGCCTTATTTTATGAGAGATACATATAAGAAAACAAACAGATTTTCTTCATTCCCCCAAAAAAGTATCTAGGTATTTCCTGAAATGAGTGTAAATTTTTGAGAGCACAGCCTATTTACCATCTTACCTCTTTCTCATTATCTAAAAACTGATCCCAAGGGGCTCATTACCAGCATGAGAGCTTCATGGATCATCACAGAGAATTGAAACCTTGTTCATTATCACTGAATTATTATTATTATAATATATTTAATAATCATATATGGAATATCCTAGTGATATGAGTTAAGTAATATTAAAACTTTTTGATGCCAGACTGATATAAATTTGGCAAATTCACAGGTAACACATTTTTGGAGAAAAAATATAAAAAGATGCTTATCTGATAATCTTATGTGAATCTTAAACTAGCAAACTAACTCACAATTACAAGAAAGGAATTTTTTCAGAAAATATTTTTATAAGGGGAATCTAGGAGTAAATGTGTAATGAACAGATTAAATTTTGGTCTACTTTAAAAAAATAATTCCTTTATCTTATCCTGGTACAAAATGAGCATTTTCAAAGAGCTAGAAAAATTATTTTTTGTTCTTCGTCTCTCTTCCCATCCCTGGACCTTTATATTCTCCTTCACTATTCACACACACAAACATATGAATGTATGAGCGCACATGCACACCCATAGGGTGTTTAGAAGTATAAGAATACAGAGCTTCTTAGTGAGTTACACAGATGGCTTGGGGACTATGTTTAAAAATACTGGTTTCACTATTATTTGGGTATGGAAGACCAACAGATCAGGAGATCACGTCTGTTGAAAGTTGCACTCATGGATTCTAAGGGGCAGTGCACATGGTAAAGCTCCAGAATCAGTTCAGTGGCAGAAGAAGGATAGGGAAATGGTGGACAAGAGCCTTTAATATAGTTTATATGGACAGGAGTAGAGGCAGAGTTAGAGGGTTTAGGACTGGCAGTTGGAATAATCTCAGCAGGCTCTGGGGCATTGGAGCCAGTATCTCTGTGGTCCTAGTTATGTGATACCTGGCCTTGGGATGATTGGCGCAGGAAGATCTTGGTCCCTCTTTTGAGAGCCCCACAGAGAAGTGGTTAGGGACATGGATTCTTTTTTTTTTTTTTTTTTTTTAAAAGGAAAAAAAAAAATCTTGCTATTTTATTTTTACTTTACTTCGAGCGAAATTGCACATCATTTCACATGGCATTTGGGTGTTTATATTTCTTCATTTTGCACATATCTGAAGTGAAATTATTTTTAACTATTATATTACATGGTAAATCTGGAAGACAAAGGGACACTCCAGAGTGGATTGATCACTCTCTCTAGGAACTGGTGACCCTGGAAAGGGCAGCTCCTTCCAACAAGGCCCCAGTTGGCAAAACATCAGAATATTAAGAATAAATGGCCAGGTGAATGCAGACTGTGAGACTTAGGTGACATTTTGATTGTAGATTTCTGGACTCTTTTTCATCCCTGGTCCAGGGGTTTCACTTGCTCACTGGTTTCTTTGCTTCTTATCAGAGTGTGTGTTCATGTGAGAGGGGAGTTGGGCCTTGTCTCCCTTGCTGTTTCTTTTTACTGATTTTCCAGATCTTGTTACTTCTGAGCTGGTGTACTACTTCAGTGTGGCATGGGCCTTTTGATCCATTTGAGTTTTCCTTTCTTTCCTTGTCATGAATTGACCACAATAAATGAAGTGATTACTGTATATTAATCATTTGGAGTTTTAGGCCCTTGACCTGATTTATTTGCACTCAGGGACTGCTACCCCTATCCATACCACCCCCTACCAAAGTGAAGGTGTGGGAAGAAGGCAGGAAAAGGGCCCTGTGTTGTAGCTGGGTCTGTTGTTATTTCAGAAGCTGAGGTTTCCAGGAGGCCAGATTTTAGTTGGCCAAGATTCCATCTGTAATGGGGCCTTTCATATTTGACATTGCTTGAAGGTCCTGGAGAGTGATTCTCTGCCCTTCACACAACATCTCCCTTGGGGCCGTCCAAAGAGCTTGTTGCTGTTTGCCACTCTACCTCCCCTACTCAGGTTTGGTCCCCAAACCTTTGCTCCAAGTACCTGATTTGTTTTCTCTGACCGTTTCTCAGGCTGTTGGTGCTGCTGTTCCTCTGCCCCCTGCCAATATCTCTTTACTTACTGGGGGCTGAGCTTCAGGGAGTCCTTAAAGCTATTCTCTGCTCTCTCAACAGGCAGCAGTCTCTCTTAACTTATCTCTGCAGCTATTTGGGTCCCTGCTGCCAACTGCTCTTGAATTTAACCAGCTGAGATGAATCAATTACAAACCTAGGTATTGTCATACTTGTCCCCAAACCAACTACTCATAAAGGGGCCCCCTTTTGTTTTGAACCACTACTTGCACCTGTATTAGGAAGCATACAGAGAATGGATACCTAGATAGAAAACAGCAAATGAAGTGGAATCAGTATCAGTGACATGAAAATAACCATGTCATCATTACAGTCTAACTTAATCAACATCAGTCTACAAAAACTTCTCAGAGTCCCCTCCCTTTCCTGTATTCCCATGGACATTCACTCAAGCGACATCGTGGCATCTCTAAGAATGCTCAGAAATTGATTCAGAGAAGGACTTGGTCTCAGGTTAGGGTGATGTAAGTTTTGCCAGTGAGTGTGTGTATCTCAGCAGTGGGACTAAATTTATAGAAGAAATACATACTAATCCTTCCTGAGAAGCAGTAAGCAATTTTGCACAACTGTATGAGCATCCTGGGGTAGGCAACAACTGAGACCAGTGAAGGAACACTGTATAACTGTATAGTAAAATCTCTCAAAATGGGATTTTGTGAATTCTCTATTTCCTTTATCGGTGGGAGTTATGTTCTAAAAGAAAGCAAGTGTCCTGTTATCCCTGTCAATAATGTAGGCTCCTGAAGGGCAAAGACAGGGAGTTACAGTTTCACCTTCAATTCCTATTGTACAGAGCTCACTGAATTGAAATCTAGCATTTGTTTAAACTTCCCAGGCAGTGAGTGCTGCATATGAATGCAAAGGTTTAAAACAAGTAGAGGGGCCCTGCTGACGTGATGATAAGCTGAGATATAGTAGTAGAACTAACTAATCCATTTTCCATTCTTCAGCTGCAGGGAATTCTGTACTATCTGCTGAAGGAATCACTTTATTTTAAAATTATACTTTATTATTAACACTGATAAACCAAAAATTACAAAGCCCAGGACAGACTCACCTCTTTTGTACCATTTCCAGTTTTCAATCACTCTACTATCAGTACATAAATTAGCATATCTTATTTTAAAATCAGCATTGCTGTGCAATGCCATTTAATGACTTTTAGGCAGAGTTAACCATAGGATGCCTTTTAAATTCTTTTTTTGGTACCCGAGATAAGAACTTTCAAAAAAAAGCCCAATATTAACAGCCTCAAAGTTGATAATCCTAAGTTTTTAAAATTTGATTGGTAGTCCCAGCATATTTGATTTTATTTAAGGATTGACACCTGTGTTTTGATTCATACTAAGAATATGATAAATAAGAAACCATTCAAGCTCCTCTGAATAGAAGTGCCATATCCCTGTGAGACTGAGTTTTTTATTACATGTGTAGCAAACACTACTTAATATGCTTCATCCATTTTGATTATAACTCTCACTTTCAAAAATAAGTCCTGTGATAATTTGGCTGCACATATGAACTTCTGAAAGTGATAAAACATTTCTTGAAGTAGGGCTACTACCTCACTTTTTTGTTGTTTTCATTTACATATTAGCTTGTCAACAGAGAAATTCGAGGCTTTTTTGGGAAATGACAGGGCAGTGAGAGTACAGGCAATGTTCTAGGAGAGAGAGATGGTGTTTTGAGGTTAGTTTGTCCTCCGTAGGGTCATTATAAATTCCAGGACCTGTCAAATTTTGTCATTACCCATGACCACTGAATGAAATTCGAAAGTTCACCCTAAAGATGGCTCTGGGTGCATTGTTTGTTGCCTCTTTTCCCCTACATGCCTTAGAAGGTCACCTGTCTTGGCCTTTCTGGAGAATGTTTCCTAAAGAAGATCTTACTGAGGACTTCATACCAGCTCCTCCTGCAATTCCCTGCCTGCCCACATTGGGACAACCCCTAGTGACAGGAAAGTGCTTACTTCCAAAAGTAGCCCATAGCAAATGTAGCTGAGAGGTGGAGAGGTTAGCAGATATCCTGAGTTGGAATCCAGGGCACTTCACTAACCAGCTAATGTGTCCTTGGAAAAGTTGCTCAAGCTCTCCAAGGTGTAGTTGCTTTATTTAAATGCAAATAGTAATATACCTAACACAGTGTTGTTAGCAGGCTGTAATGAGGTAATGATTTTAAAAATCCTCAGTGCAGAAGTTGGCACAAGATGAGGTCTCAATAAAATGTTAGCTAAAATTTTATTTAGCTGTCATCCATCTTTGAAGGGCTCTCATCTTTTAGAATTGCTTCTCTGAAGTGTGTCTCCCAGGAGTTTGCTGGTGATGGTTCTGTCCCCTGAAGCTGCATAGAACAATTTGGTACCTTATTCCCTGATGACCTGTCTCATCCGGGCACAGTTCTCCCATCATCTCTATAACTTCTCTCCTTCAGGCTAAATCACCAGTTTCTTCTGTTGCTTTGTATGATGTGGTTCAAGTCCCTTCACCCTCCTGATTGATTGTGTTTCTCCGTATTCCTTGTGACTGTGGCATCTGACCAATTTCCCACCTGAACAGTGAACAGCAGAGCAAAATCCCATCCCTCTGCACATGTTGTACAGCACTAAAGGGGTCAGGTGTGTGGTCACACTTCACTTGTGCTGAGGCTACAAACTCATGTCCACAAACCCAGCACTCTCATTAGCATGTGTGAATGCCACCTTTCTCCACCTTTTTCTTACACAGTTCTACGAATTCCTGTCTATGCAGGGGAGTGTGCAGACTTCAGCTGAGTTGTACCTGGTCAGGTGGATTCCACTTGAATCCCTTATCCCAGGCTCTTGGGGTCTTTCTGGATCCTTGCCCAGCAACCTACATGCTCTCTACCCTGCTCTGTGTCATCTGCAGATGTGCTGCAAAGATTTCCACTGGGAAAATGAGGAATTTCATGACTGGCAACTGTTTTTATAGCCAAATAAACTCCTCCAACAAGAAACTGTCCTTTCCTGAGCTCATTTCCCTCCTTTGTATAAGAAGAGATTTGGACAGATGGTCTGTAAAATTTCTCTAACTCTATACATATATGTTATCACACCTCCTCACTGTATAGAAATAAATATCTCTATTGCAAATGTGATTTACTAGCCTCAAAGCTAACATTGGCACATTTGTACCTTTAAAGTATATATTTTTCTTTTGATGTAGTATGCTGAAATGGATCATATTCAAATTGATATCCAAAAAGGATATTTTCCATGTGTCTTATAATTCTCTCATAATCTAATTTTAATTGTTAGAATATGAAAGGTTCTTCTTCAGTGATTAAATGTTAAATGGGAAGAGAAGGGGCATTCCAGTGGTTTGTTGAAAGACAAAACCCATTTCAGCAAGTTTAGAGAAGAATCAGAAGATGTCAACATTTTGCATTGTAGATCTCAGTTCATACCCTGCTTGATCTTATAAGTCTAAGAATATCTTAATCAAAGAACTAGATTGATAATTATGACAATTATCCAGGCGCATTGGCACACACATGTAATCCCAAATATGCCGGAGGCTGAGGCAGCAAAATTACAAGTTTGAGGCTAGCTTGAACAACTTATAAACCCTGTCTTTGAAAAAAAAAAATGGTGGTATGGGGGTTAGGGGTGTAGATCAGTGGCACAGCACTGCAAAAAAAAAAAAATATATGACAAAGTAATAGGTGTGATACTCAGAGATCACCAGATTCTTTGAATTATACTCAATTTAATAACTTCCTGCTGATTAATTGATGTTTAACCAAACTGTTCAGTTGCTTTTCCTGAGAACTCTGTGTCCCCTTGGCTGACATAGAAATCATTTCCCTAGCATTAGGCAAAGGTAACAAGGCACTGGGCAATTTGTGATATGTTTGATTACTTTGGCCTGGTGAACTTCGCAGCAGGGCAACATTGACGTTTGACTTTTGCTTAATGTAGCAGAATGCCTGACTGTTTATGTCATCTACTCAAAAGTAAGGTTGATTGGTTTCCATAATGAATTATTTTAATCAATGTTTGCCCAGATTACTTTAACCCTATTATTTCCTATCCACCTTTAAAGCACAGCATTATGTTTTTGTCCAGAATTTTCAGATCTAAATTGTGCCTGCATCTCAGAAATCATGGACCTATGCTTTAAATCAGAGGCACCAATGAATGTCAAAAATTACACCAAAATTCAAAACATTCTTTTAAATCAAAGTGACTCTTGAACTGTTATCATGGGCCAGCAGCATCAGCAGCATTTGGGAATTTATTAGAAGTGCAAAATCTAAGGCTCCACTAAGACTCCCTGAACCATAAACTCAGGACAGGAGTGTGACCAGCAATGGGTCTTTGAACACATCTTCCAGGTGATTCTAATGCATATAAAAGTTTGAGAATCACTGATCTAAATTTTTATATGTAATTACCAGTAATGATTTTTCTCATATTTAATGTTCATTGAAAATTCTGAATCCAAAGTGAATACAGATGGCTAATTAAGCACTTCCTTTTTTTCCTCCTATTGATTATGATGTTTTTATCAAAACCTATTTTTGAACACCTTAGATACTCAGAGTGTGAAATGTGATTAAGCACATATAAAGACACTTATTGATTTGCCAAAATATTTGAAAAAATTTTTTGAGAAAATCAAGCAGTTTTAACTGTTTAATTTTGAATTTGCTCCTATTTTGACCAACAGGGAATGATGGCATAGATCACCACAGTGATAAATGATCACAGATGATATTACCTGATAAAGTATAATATTTTCATATTTATGGAAATATATATGAAGTTATATTTGAGTATCCTTTGCCTGGCAATTGCAGAAATATCAGTCAGTGGTCTTTTGGTTGGAAGAAATTTAAAATTGGCTCAAAATAGCTTAAAAGGAGATAACAGAATCCATTGACTGGCATAAATTAAAATTGCAGTGGTGTAGGTATCAAGTCTTAGGAATTGCTGGACCCAGCTTTGAGGCAATATGACCGGAATCACCTGACAATATTCTCAGCTATGCTTCTTCCTGGCTTATTTCATTCTTAGGATCTCTCCAAATGGTACTGAGAAGGCTTATGGGAGCATTAGATTTCTGTGCTACTTGCTTAGCAACTCAGTAGAAGAATGTCATTCCACCTAACAATCCTGGGCTTGCTAAAATTGGTTAAGCTTGGAGTCTTTTGGATCATGCTGATTGTCCAGCATGGGCCAGTGCACAATACCGGACTTGGGAGGTAGGTCAGCACCTTCTAAAATGGTATGGATCATAAGTGAGGGAAGAGTGGTCCACCAGAAGAAAGTCAGGATGAGATACCTGGAGATTATGAAATAGATAAAAGGCAGATAAAAACAATAGGAGTTACAGTACTAAAAGGTAATAACAGGAGATAATTTTTTTCCCTGAGTGAATTCTGTAGCAGAGAATTTTTGTACCAGAAATAGCCATTTGATTTAGGAGTAAAGAGTTCTTGATTGTACATTAGCCACCCTGTCTTTGAGAATTTGCTCTGCTCCTGACCAATGCTCTTTGCCAAACTTAATTGTCCCTAATTTATTGTTATGACAACTTGGTTTTCAGTGTTTTTTCATTTACCTTCATAGAGCTATTAAACAGTAAAATGAATCAATCTAAGAGGAAAATATCTAAAATTTTAATGTGAATGTGATATTAAATTAATTTTTATCATTATGGATGTATTTGTCAATGTAAAAGTAATATAAATGCACTTATGATATAATTATAAAATAAATGAAAATGAAGAGGGAAAATTTCACTCATAACTTAACCCCTCTGCTTAGGCACAACATTAGCATATTGGTTTTGTTTCTTATTATATTTTTTCCTATATGCTTCTTTTTCTTTTTTGGCAGGGGGAGGGGTACTGGGGATTGAACTCAGGGACACTCAATCACTGAGCCCCAGCCCCAGCCCTATATTGTATTTTTTATTTAGCAACAGGGATTCACTGAGTTGCTTAGCACCTCGCCGTTACTGAGGCTGGCTTTGAACTCATGATCTTCCTGCCTCAGCCTCCCAAGCTGCTAGGGTTACAGGTGTGCACCACTGCACTCAGCTTTTTTTCCTTAATTATAGATAAATGGCATGATTATAGACTCAGATCTTTGCAAAAGAATGAGTGAAAATTTACTACTTTTAAAAACTTAACCTTCCGTTAAGATTCTACTGCAATAATACATACAGTGATACAAAGCTATTGTTTGAAAAGCTAGGTAATAACTTGTCAATGATATTTTCATTCTATTACCCTATTTTTGGACATTTAACTTTTGATAATTTATCAGTGTTACTCATTTTCTCTATTACTTCCTGCTCCTGGAAGAGATTTAACCAGTGATAAGCATTTGTAAGTCCTAAGCTCACATCTTTCTGTTTGATGTGTGTGAAAGGCTGGGTGTACAGCAGTGTTGACCTTGTTTGTTGACCACAGCAATGGTCCAAAGTTCCCTGAGAAATGCACCAGAACATGAGTTCCATCTCTGGGACTGTTTTAGTCTCAACCCCATTTTGTTCTCTCCCCGTCATTAATGCTATAGAATTATGCCTGATACATTAGTTACATACTAAGAAAAAATGTCCCTTACATGAACTTTTGCCAGTAGAATCCCTTGCATGGTGATGCTCAGTGTCAGTGAGGAGGGGTACCAAGTCAGGAACCAAGAATCCAGAAAGGAACCAGAAAGATTTTCTCTCTTCCTGCTACCCTGCCCAGGATACTATCATCTCCATTATTGAAAAGAGCTTGTTTATGAATGAAAGAAGACTGATTTCAGTCTACAGAAAAGCTGAAATTGCTGCAGTTTTGGTTTTGCTAATTCAGTCTTAATTCATGAGTCATGATTCTATTACTTGTGCATGAATGAGACTCAATAAAATTTTCAATAAACGGCATTATAATAATTGTAGTTATCTATTCTGTGGAATGTTCAACCTAGGTGTCTAATTATAGTGTACTACCCTCTCATCTTTCCTAATTTATAATGTCAAGATATGTTTAGTTTTAACAAATTAAACTGTGGGGAGAAGACTTGGGATCAAAAGTTAAATGTTTAAGTGTTTTTAAAAGGTCATTTTTCCACATCATCACTGTTAAGCAAATGAGGGAGTTAATAAAAATTCTTCCCTAATTATGTTACCATTCAGTAAAGGACATGATGATTTCATAACTTAAAATGTGAAAATTAAAACAGAATACATACAAGTATGTAATTCCCTTGCCTCCCGCTCTACTTTAAGTAAAAACTTCAAAAAAAAGTTTTTTTTTTCAAGACTGTGCATGTTGCAGTCATTCTTGGAGGAAGTGAGAAGGAAAAGGGGAGGACCATGGTCTGATCCTAAGGGCTATCAATTCTGTCCACCATTGCCTCATCACAAACCTTCATCCTGGAGTTGTTCCTCTCTCACTCCTGTTCCATCTCCTGCTCACTTTCCTCCCTCCTCTTTACCTATCCATCCATGTCTCTTTATTCCTTTACCCTCTCACACTGCAGTAATGTTTTTTTTCTAGTCTGTCATTCCCTGACCTGTAGGAAGCAGGTGAAAAGAGAAGCATTGGACACTTCCCTCAGCACTCTGAAAGAAAGCCATTTGTCTTTCATGTGCTGGAGAACTGAGACCTTAATCAGGCAGCATCCTCAGAGATTGAAGAATCTGAACCTGGGAGGGAAAATATTAGTATGAGATCATATGGCCAGTGAGGCAGACAGCACAGGTCTCCCCACTCTCACTCTGAGGTCCTTGACCTTTCATGGGTCTTAAATTTGTTTTCTTAACTTTTCTTTTTTATCAGCACCCATAAATTGGACTTATTGATGAAATTAAGTGTGATTTTTTCATTCATACGTGCAAACAGTGGCACTGATTAAATTCAACTTCCCTTTATCCACACTCCCCATTCCCTTCCCAATCTCTATTAATCAGTATTCTGCATTCAGGTTGACTTTT
Source organism: Glaucomys volans (assembly GCA_020662805.1). NCBI lineage: Eukaryota > Metazoa > Chordata > Mammalia > Rodentia > Sciuridae > Glaucomys > Glaucomys volans. The sequence continues at coordinate 265 of JAJEJO010000193.1, read as the reverse complement.
TTAACTTCCACATATGAAAGAGAACATGGAGTACTTATCTTTCTGTGCCTGTCTTATTTCATCAGGACCGTACCATAATGTCCTCTAGTTGTATCCATTTTGCTGCAAATGACAGATTTCATTCTTTGTGGTTGAATAATATTCCATTGTATGTGTGTACCAAATTTTCTATATCCATTCACCATGCATGGACACCTAGGCTGATTTTTTATCTTAGCTATTGTGAATAGTGCTGAAACAAACCTAAGAATACAGGTATCTGATT
>JAJEJO010000192.1:722960-806559 GCA_020662805.1 Glaucomys volans | reverse complement strand
GTGACAAGGACTCAACATACTATTTCTGCTACTGAAGGAGGAAGAAGGGCCACAAATTTAGGAATGGCAGGTAGCCACTAGAAGCTGAGTAAGGCAAGGAAACATTCTTGCCCTAGCTTCAAGAAAGGAATGCAGTTTTACCAACACCTTAATTTTAGTTCAGTAAGATCCACATCAGACTGCTGAAATGCAGAATAACAATCATATATATATAAAACAAGTATAACAGACATTAATAACATAATTTAATGTTATATAAATGTTACATAAATACATAATTTACATAATGAATATCTATAATAATAAATATAGGGCTGGGGATATAGCTCAGTTGGTAGAGTGCCTGCCTCACAAGCACAAGGCACTGGGTTCAATCCCCAGCACCGCAAAAAATAAATAAATATATAAATATATAATAAATATCTATAAGATAATAAAACTTTGTAGTTTTAAACCACTAAATTTGTGGTAATTTGTTACAGAAGCAACAGAACACATGTACACATATATAAAATAGGAAATATCTAAAATGAAAGGGGAAAAGGCTAAAAAAAAAAAAAAGAGACTCACTGAACTATGGGCACAACTTCAAGAAGTGCACTATAAATAAAAACAAATAAATAAATCAGTTCATCCCTTAAAGAAAGGGGAGAATAGGCCAGGGGTGTAGCTTTCTGGTAGAACGAGTGTTTAGCACGTATTCAGCCCATGATTCCATCCCCAACCACACACACACACACATACACACACACACGAAAAAGAATGAAAAAATATTTGAAGAAACAGTGGCCCAAACTTCCTAAATTTGATGAAAACCACAATCACACAAATCTTGAATCTTTAATATATAAAAAACTCTCAAGAGACAGTAAAAACAAACCACCCCATTAGAAATGGGCAAAATATTAGAACTGATTTTTAACTAAATATATATAAATGGCAAATAAATACATGAAAAGATGTTCAACATTACTACTCATTAGGAACATACAAATGAAAAAGACATATCTTTTCGGAACTATAAAATGAAAAAGATACAGCATACCAAGTGTTGGCAAGGAAATGGAAATCTTACTTATTCCTGGTGAGGAAGTAAAACTACTTTGGAAAAACACTTTGGCAGCTTCTTTCAAAACTACACAAATACCTACCACATAATTTAGCCAACACACATCCAGATATTTACCCAATGGTAATGTATGCACATATCCATACGAAGACGTACAAATTTCACAGATTTATTTGTAATAGCCCCAAAGTGGGAACAATCCAAGTTTTCTCTAACAGTTGAGTATACAAATAAATTGTGTTGTATCCAGTATTCTACAATAGAATGTAAGGAAGTATCAATATATGCAACAACATGAATTAATCTCAAAATAATTATTACGCAGAGTGAAATAATTATTTTGCAGAGTGAAAGAGACTGCAAAAAAATAATATGATAGTATTGAAATTCTAGAAAGCACTAACTAATTTTTTTTTTTTTTTTGGTACTGGGGATTAAACTCAGGGGCACTCAACCACTGAGCCACATCCCCAGCCCTATTTTGTATTTTTATTTAGAGACAGGGTCTCACAGACTTGCTTAGGGCCTCACTAAGTTGCTGAGACTGGCTTTGAACTCGTGATCCTTCTGCCTCAGTCTCCCAAGTGCTGGGATTACAGGCGTGTGCCACTGCACCCAGCTGCACTAACTAATCTTTATGGACAGAAAGTACACCTATAGCAGGGCTGGGGTTGTGGCTCAGTGGTAGAGTGCTTGCCTAGCATGTGTGAGGCACTGGATTTGAGTCTCAGCACCATATATAAATAAATAAATAAAGGTCCATCAACAACTAAAAAAAATTTTATTTAAAGTACACCTGGATACAAGGAGGTGAGGCTGAGAAACAGGAAAAGGAGGAGGAAGGGATTTCAAAGGGGCATGAACAAATTTTAGGAAGTAGATATATAATGCTTTATTTATCTTGACTGCGGTGGTAATTTCATGGGGGTACACATATCATAAATTTTACTTTAATTATGCAAGTTCACTGAATGTCAGTTATACCTCAGTAAACCTGTCAAGCTTTTTAAATTCTGAAAATGGGATGAACAGTGACTGGACCAGGTTTTGGATCTAGTCCCTCTTGCCTACCAGCAGGAAACCCAAACATCCCTGAACTTGTTAAATGCTGGAGTTTCAAAATGGTTGGTACTCTGAATGCTCCAGTAAACTCATAGGGCTACCAAAGGGTATTTTAAAATTTCAGACACTGAATGAACTACTAGCTTGAGGTAGAAGGCAGATTCAGTTATATGTTACATGTACAAATCATGTTACGTTCTATTCGATGTCATCGTATATTTGCAAGGCTGGGTCTTAAGCAATTGTGACAAAAAGCAAGTATACGTGGAGAGCAATGTGGAACAGGAAATAAGACAGTATTTAATCTGATTCCAAGGTCTGAGAAGCTATATGTAGTGTAGATGAGGTGTATGTGACCATTGTCTCTATTATAGCTTATGGATCAATAAGCAAATCTACCACAGCAAGGAAATCATTTATAAGGACTCAGACTTCTAATGAAAAATTCTATCAGTCTTCCCAATGAGATCTCTCCAGGGCTGTCTGGCCTGGCGATCTTCAGCTACTTGTAAGATGTAAATAGCCATGCTAATTTACCTTGGTTGAGTTCCCAAGCACCAAGAAATCAGGAGTTGAAGAATGATGGGAAATTAAACAAGAATATACTGTGTAGGTATGCTTGCTCTGACCTCAGTATTTTGGTGGATGTTCATATAAAACTGGCTTTTGCTGGGCGTGGTGGCGCACACCTGTAATCCCAGCACCTGGGAGGCTGAGGCAGGAGGATCGCGAGTTCAAAGCCAGCCTCAGCAACTTAGCAAGGCCCTAAATAACTCAGTGAGTCCCTATCTCTAAATAAAGTACAAAATGGGGCCGAGGATGTGGCTCAGTGATGGAGTGCCCCTGGGTTCAATCCCCAGTACCAAAAAAAAAAAAAAAAGAAAGAAAGAAAAATTGGCTTTTACTACAGCAAATGAACATATTTCATGTAACCTCAGCAAAGAACAGACCATATATAATCAGATAAAAACACTAGTTTATGAAATTAGAGGCTGACTTTGCTTCCAGTGATTCTGTGGCTAATTTTCTCTTGTTCCCAGAAGTCAACACAGATTTCATCATTATGGGAAAAGGAAAAACCAAGCTGGATTATCCCCAAGAGGAGGTGACAAGACTGTAATGGATTGGATTGGGATTATTATAGGCAGCTTCTGACATGGCTGCCAATGATCCTGATTCTTGCTATTCATACTCCTTTGTAATCCTCTCCCTTTGAATGTGGGCTTAACCTAGTGACTTGCTCTTAGCAAACAGAATACAGCAAAAGTGATGATCTGTCACTTCCATTGTTAGGCTGCAGAAGTCTGACTTGTTGGTGCCGTCTTGCTCACTCTGATGAAGCAAGCTGCCGTGTTGTGAGATGCTCAATGACAGGATCTATGTAGATAGGAACCAAGGAAGACCTCCAGCCAACTGCTCATGAGGAACTGAAGTCCTGGTTAAACATCTCATGAAGGACTGTACCCTGCAAATAGTCATGTGAATGAGCTAAGAAGCAGCTCCTTTCAAGTCTTAAGATGACTGTAGTGTGCACTTAAGTTATGCCTGGATTCCTGAACCACAGCAACTGTAAGATAATGAATGTTGTTTTAAGTCACTAAGTATTGGAGTAACTTGGTATTCAATAAAGGGTGACTAATACAGGCTGAGAGTCTGCTTTCTATGTCAGCTTGTCTAGGATACAGTTAGTCCTCAGCCATTCAATAAAACACTAATCCAGTTGTCACAATTAATGTTATTTTGTAGATATGATCAAAGTCCACAGTCAGTTAATTTTGAGTAAGTAATTTGAGTACCCTCAAATTACTGTGCAGGCCTGGTTAAATCATACCTGAGAGAGGCTTTCCAAAAGAAAAAACTCATGCTTGAGTTTGTTCCAGCCTGTCCTTCCTCCCAGCCTGTCTTGTGGATTTTAGAATTACCTTACTGGCTTCATAACAGAGTAAGCCAATTCCTTTAGCAATATATTTCTAAATAAGTATTTCCTGCTGATTCTGTATATAAGGTTGAACCTTGACTGACATAACAGTAATGAATGAATCTGGTGGATGAGAATCAGAAAGAGTTGTCGGTGAGCAGTCTTCCAAATTCTTCTAAGCATTGACTCATGGTGAACTGGATATGTCACCTCCTATCTGGTATTGGATATGTCATTTCCTATTTGTTTTAGCTATATAGATTGATGCTTCAATCCCAGACAATCTGAGACAACAGCACAGAAACTTTGCCACTCCAAAGAAATGCTAACAGGTATCAATCAGAACCAATGGAAATACATACATTAATTAAAGCTCTTGAGCTTTGGGTGAATTTATAAGAAATAAGTTGGATAGCCCCATGGGCTCATTTTTCTCCCCCTTTAGATGGCTTAGTAGAGGGCTGGCTTGACAGGCCTCAGTAAGGTCAATAAAATAAGCTAAAACAGCCACTCAAGTCCAGAGGTACCCTCTTTCTAATGAGGTCACTTCCCCAACTAGGGTACATTGATATTCCCTGACCCCCAGACTCTGTAAATATATAAAGCATTATACGAAGGCTGCCCCTCACTATAGAAACATTGGCCAAAATGCCAGATCACCTATGCCAATCCTGCTTTAAACTGGTGCAAGTTCAGGGGATAACATTGCTCTCTGAATCTTTCTACTGTTAAACCTGTTATATTTGCATTGCAGGGAATCCCAAAGCTATTGCTTTCCACTAGATTTTTAAAATTTATCCACAGTTCTCCCAATCCAGGTATAGTTTTTCAATTTTGTCACTTTTAACAATAAGGAAAGTTGCCTGATTACACCACTGATATTCTACCTTTATCAAGTTTTCTAGAAAAATAGTATCAATGATAGTTATTCTGCAGTGATTTTCTCTTGAGAAAGAAGAAAGGATTTTATTATTTTTTTCTCAGAATTCATTCCCTTATCAGATGACTACCATATAATAGGATATCTATTGTCATTCTACTTTCTAACAAACTGAAATATTTTTTAGTTAACTAGTTTTTATAAGATCCACTATATATTTTTAGCTTGAAACTCACAGACAATAACACAGGACTGTGTTTAAACACAGTCCTCTAAAAATTTTTTTATCATTTTTAGAAATATTATCTCTTCATATCCAGAGTCATAGGTAAATCCTGTCACAATGGAAAAAGAAATTGAATGTATTCTCCTGATTTGAGCTTTTAAAAGCCCTAGTCATATTTGTTGCAAACAGCTTGGTTTTTGTTTTTAAATTGCCACAGGGAGTTTTTGGACCTTATATATTCTCATAGTTATCTCTAGATGGCAGCAAAGAACTCTAGTCTAGGTTTAAATACCATAACTCCTCTCAGATTCAATCAACACTCAAGTGCAGTGGCTTAGAGCGCCCCAAACACATGATACGTGTAAGTATCTACAAAGGCCTCCCTTTGTGGCTAGTCTGAACATTTAATCTGCTGTGTATCCTCTGCCTAATCCTTGTTCCCCTCCCAGCACCTTCACACAGGACTCATAATGCACTTTTCCATGTAGGTCTTGAGCCCTGGCTCATTCAGAATCAAACCAGCAGCTCTACCTCTTTTACTATATCACAATTCCAATCACAAACATGGAGTTTATGGATTTCATTGCCCAACACAGCCCATCAACTAGGCATTAGTACTAAATCTGTCTTGTAGCCAGGGATCCACAAATGACATCTGGCTGAATGAATCAAGAAAACCTAACGTGCTCCAACTGTTTCTGGCTGTGATATGCTGGTAAAGTTTAACACACTTGGTGGTGTAGTATTTGTTGATTTTCACAGTAAAGTAGTTTTTACTTCTCAGTGATTTCACTTCCAGATACCAGTGGTCAACCACAGGCTGATAATATTTGCCTTGATTCTTTCAAGAAAGAGATGGTATTCAAAGCTTCCAGTATAGTATGTTGTAATGATTCTATCTTATTATTAGTTGTTACTGTTGTGTCCCCTTGCTGTGCCTGATTTATAAAATAAACTTTATCACAATCATATATGTATAGGAAAATAAAAGGTTCATTATTTTCTGCAGTCTTATCCCATGCATAAGAGGAATAGTAATATATAACCAAACCACGGTCCATTTTAAACTCCTATGATATAGGAGGAACTGGGAAGAAGATATATGCCTTTGATTAGCTTCCATTAGGTATCAGCTAGCTGACTCTACTTAGCTTGGTTTTTGGTCAGGTTCAATGTATAGTTGTTGATGAGAAGAACACTTTTCCTTTCAACACAAATTTACTCATTGCATTCTTCATTTGTCACCTCAAGAAAAACAGTCTCATTCAAATGCACTCAAATGCAGGAATAGAATAAGACAAATGAGGGGCCTAGAGTATAAAATTTACGGAGGCACTCCTCCTCAGAATCATGTAAGTGCAAGTGGTTTAAGTGGCCCTAAGAGTGAAGACTTCCTTAAATTTTGCACCCTGGGTACCTCAAAAGCCACAAACCTACAGCCATCTAATTTTGTCAGCCCCTAACGCTGGCATGTCTCACCCTACCCAGCCTTTTTAATTCTTAATACCTGGGGCACACTGAGTCAAGATCTAAAGGTCTAACCCACGTCCAAGACATATGTAGTACTCATTCACAATGCGTGACCCAGCAGCAATAGTTCTTGGTTTCAGCTAGAGCATCACACTCACAAGGCCCCCAAAAGGCCTAATCCTCACCAGTTTACTGAGTTTTGCAGAAAAAAATGCAAGACACAGAACATATCCTATTTAGCAGCAGGTGAGCATTAGGTATGCTCTTCAGTGTAAGTCCTCACAATCCAGGAATATTTTTTAATCCCCCAAGATTACAGTTAATCACAAGGAAACAAGATCACACAGGTGGGTGTAGAAGCCTCCCTCGTTTAGTAACCTCCTGCCACGTAAAAAGACCATATCTTTGAACCTGCCAATCTTGTACAGGACTGATACAAGTCCTGTTTGCCTTCCAGCACTCAACAAGGAAAACATGTGAGTGTGCTGCACCACATTCAGGAAAGCCCCAAACAATGGCCTCCCTGCAAATATTTACAGTTCATTCACAAGCCTCCCAGCACACATGCGCTTTGCCAAACTAGAGATTCACTTACCATAGGTTGTGATTCCACCTCTTGTGTGCGACAATCAACAGAAAGCCACTTTCAAAGAAGAAAAGGGGTTTTTGCTGTTTTGTTTTTTATATTTTTTTAGTTGTCAATGGATTTATTTTATTTTATTCATGTATATGTGGTGATGAGTATCGAACCCAGGGCCTTGCACATGCCAGTCAAGCGCTCTAACCACTGAGTAACAACTGCAGCCTGAAGAAGGGGTTTTATTGACCCTTTAATCATATACACCGAGGAATAATACCGTAAAGTTTCAGAAGTTTAAGAATAAAGACAACACATTAAACCTTCCAGATTGAAAAACAGGATTCAGGCAGGGGATCTAGCCCAGTAAAAAAGTGTTTGATTAGCAACTATGATGCTCTGTTTTGATCTCAAGCACCACAAAATACCAAAACAAATAAAAAAACAGGTCTCATCCAAAGTTTTAGGAGAGTAGCTTTCAACTTTTCAACAGGAGTTTCAGATTTAGATGTCACTGGAGGAACACCTTCAAGATTCCAAAGGAAAATAATTTCTAAAACAGAAATACCAATCTACAAAAACTACTATTCAAGCAAAAAAGTAGATCTTTCAGACACACAGTCTCAGAAAATTTGCCTCAGTGTATAATTTCTTATAAAACTGGAGAATCTCCCAGTACCACACAGCAAACAAAGGAGTAATTCAAGGAAGAGTTGCAAATCCAAGAAATAGGGGATCTCCCATAGAGGAGCTGCAAAGTCTGATGGTAGTGAGGAGAGGTTTCAGGACATTCAGCAAGCCTAGAGCGCACGTGACAGAGTAGGATGGTGGGGAAATGCAGGAAGAAGAGAAGGAGGGGGGGAGTAGGGAAGGAGGTGAAGGAAAAGAGGAGGAAGGGGAAGGAGAGAAGGAGAAGCAAAAGAATGGGGGAAGGAGGAGGAGGAGAACAGAGAGGAAGAGAGGGAGGAGGAGAAGGCAAGGACATTTGCAAGCCTCGAGGAGAAGGCCAAGGACGAGAAGGAAGAGAAGAATGAGGAGGACAAGAAGCAGGAGAATAAGAAGGAGGAAGAGGAAGAGAAGGACAAGGAGGAGGCAGAGGAGGAGGAGAGGACAAGCACAAGGGGAAGGAGGAGGAGGAGGAGGGGAAAGTATAAAATGAATGCTTGTCTGACTGTATTAAGAGATTTCTATTTCTGTCAAAGAATTTGGAGATGAATTACTGATGGGATATTCAAAACAAACAAACAAAAGTAAAAAAGAAAACCTAAACAAACAAAAATCATAAAATAACCTTGGGGATAAAGAGGTACTTAAGCACAGAAAAAACAACTTTGATTCAGCTATGACTGGTCCTTACTACACGGGGAGAAGAGGAGCAGCGAAATGCACACACGGTGTGGAGGAGGGTGGTAGTTAAATACTTTGGGTTGACAGACATAGTCATTTCTAATTTCCTTCTTTCTTGTCTCCCTACACTACAGAAGCCAGGAAAGCTATTTTCCCCATTTCCAAGCTTCTCTTCCCGCTATGAGAAAAAAAATAGTTCTAGTAAGTGATCTGTAATCAGAAATCTACTCGAGGTTTCTGGGAAAACTTTTACTTTCCTTATTAAATAGTAGATTTGGCTGTTATCCCCCTTCTCTTTCTGTCTTGGATGCATACAGCTGCAACAGTTACACGCACACATGAATCCACACACCCACATTTGAAGGACGGTGAACAGAAAGACGGAAAGGGCCTAGTAACTGATGACGTAGATGAGCCACTGCACTGGACAGCCTACCTCTAGTCTTATTAAACGAACACTATCATTCAGGGGTTCTGTTGGAGCTGAAAGCAATAAAGTATTTTTAACTAAAACATAGTACATGAGGGCTAAGTACTCAATCTTTTTAGCAGGAATTCAATAGACAGTGTCTAAAAAATTTTAAATGAAGAAATAACATGTTGAAGCATGCTATTTCCTTAGGAACATGAAAATAAGTACCTGAAAAAAAAAATAGCTACAATGATTAAAAACAAAAGCTACTGAGGACTAAGTGGATGGGTAGGGCAGGGGATTGCTAGTTTTCATTGTAAAGTAGGTTTGATGTTATAGTAGGGGTTCTTGACAATAGCACTTACCCTATATTTTGGGTCAGTTAATTCTCTATTTTGGGGGGCTGTCCTTTGCATTATTTCAGTATCCCTGACCTTTATCCATCAGATGCCAGTAGCAGTCCCTCTCTTCTTCCTCAATTGTGACGATCAAAAATGTTTGTGACCACTGTCAAATGGCCCTGCTAATAACTGCTCTTATTATACTATTCTGCTTTTTAACTTTTAATAATACTGTAAATGTATTATTTTGATAAAATCAAACTATGTTAAAGAAACAGTACAAAAGAAGCTAGACTGGAAATTACCAAAATCATTTCTCCTTTCAAACACTTCTCTCCCTGGGTCTAAGACCCCCCACTCCATTCCTCCCAGATAAGCACAGAGGGAACAGAGACACTTACCACCTAGAAATGCACACTCATAATGGCTGCAGGTCTTGTTTGTGCTTTGAAGGATAAGATTATTGCTATCCCCATCCCGTGAAACCTGGAAAACCTCACTCAGAGGTATTAAAGTAATTTTTTCATTTTCTTTATCAAAAAACTTTTCAACAGCAATTCCAAAGCATGTGTGGATGGTTAACACAATTTGTTGGTTATCAACCGTTTGAGGTTTGGCCGAGTACGCCATTGTGAAATTGCCAAGCCTGGCTTGGTTTAGCTCTCCAAATGTAAATGAAGAGCCCTGGCTTATTCTATACACCACATTTTTGTAACTGTCCTCACAAGGTCTTCTCAGCAACTGCAGGGCTCTTGTCAGGTAAAAATGAAAAGCTTTGAACTGGAAGTCATAGATATAACCTTTTCGAGATTTCCCAGCCATCTTCACAGCTTCATTGAAGAGATGGTAAAAGGGAGTTTGCTGTTGGTATTCAGAAACATACGCCATCAGGGCTATTCCATGGTTATCCTTAAAATTCAAAGGAAGAAAGATCTTAGACTTCTGGGCTTCCCATTTGATGTTTGCATTTTCCCACGCAGTTTGTAAGAGCTGATGGGTTGATTTTTCCTCCATGAGCAGTTGGGGAACATATTTCATTTCCATCCTGTCAATACATTTCAGGTATTCATCATCAAATGTATTATCTGCCATGTCCAATATTTCAGTCTTCACCTTCAAAGGAAAAGGAAGTTAATACTCTTGAAAAAGATACTTAGTCTTCATCACTTTCTCTTACATTATTACACCAGCCTCTCATACTATAACAAGAATCTCTCTTTATTTATAACCAACTGTGGATGTGATTTTTATGTATAAAGCATATTCCATTGCTGCTGCTAATTTTTTTTCAGCTATAATTTTTTTTCTTTTGGTACTAGGGATTGAACCCATGGGTGCTCTACTACTGAGCTGAATCCTCACTCCTTTTTATTACTTTGAGATGGAGTCTTGCTGTATTGTCCAGGTTGGCTTTGAACTTATAATTCTCCTGCCTTAGGCTCCCTAACTGCTGGGATGACAGGAGTGTACCATTATGCCAGTCTTTAATTATGACATTTATATGAAAGAATAAATATAAATAGATGACAGCTATATGAAAGAATAAATGTAAGTAGATGAGAACAGAACTGTGCCTATAACTCCTTTACCTGAATACTGTTACACAGAGGAAACTGAAGAACTGGGTGGTAATCCTGGCTTTGAACAAAATCCTTAGCTACATTTCCTCAACACTCAAGATTATTGTGATAATCTAAAATATCACATGTAAAATACTGTACATGACAGGTAAGTATAATAGCAAATATAACTGCTTTTCTTCAGGCATATCCCCTCCATTGTCCACATGGCACAGATAGGATTGATTTTGCACTTCCAGCCCAAAATATAAGCAGGTGATCAAGGCGTAGCAAACAGAACATTCCCAAAGGAAAAACAGGTCTTTCTTCCTCTAAAAATCATAATCCCTGAAGATAATATTGGTTGGGGACTTCCAATAATTATCCTTTTAGTCCCACAGGGAATCATTTCTGAAAGTAAAGCAATAAAGACTTGAAGAACTGAGAGGAAAAGAGAAAGATGAGGCCCAAAAAACATATTTGAGGTCCTTGATCTAACCCTACCAGAAGACCATGTTTTATACCAATCATAAAAATTAATAAATTCCTATTTCTTGAGCTATTTTGAACTGTGTTTCTGCCACACACATTGGAAAAGGCCTACTGCATCATCTAAATGACACATATGCTCACATACCAGAAGAAGTAGGGTGAAAACATTAACTTAAAGCCAGTCAGATCTGAGTTCAAATTTAATTTCCATTACTCACCAGGTACTAACTACATATGGGAAAGTTGCTTGACATTTCTGAGTTCAATTTTTCATTAAAAAAAGGATAAAATGGAGAAAATAATATTTAATTGCAGGATTGTTATAATTACAAAATGAATATATGCAAAGCCCTTAGTCCATATATCAAGTTTTCAATAAACTATGTTATTGATTATTATTTCAGGATAGGAATCATGCATTATAATGCAAATTTCTCAAGGGCAAAATCTGATTCCCAACCACCCAGAATAAAACCTGGCTAAATAGGTGAACTAAATAAGAACCCTATAAGCTGACTTATGGATCAAAAAGTAGGATGAGAAAGTCTGCCCAGGAATACTATTTATGGGTTTCTACAGTTTCTTTTTTTACTACTCCACAGTTGTATGGTACATGCCTGCCTAAGGCTGCTTAGGGACTTCAGTTGAAGACTTTATAGAGACCTTTATTGAAGAGCTGTTAAGTTAGAAGCTTCTTTGAACAAATCAAAATGAAGTGGTGTGTGTGTGTGTGTGTGTGTGTGTGTGTGTGTGAGAGAGAGAGAGAGAGAGAGAGAAACATTTTTTTAAAAAGTCAAACCCAACCTTATCCTACTATCTCTTTTCTTTCTCACAATCAAACTTCTTGACAGAATCTCTCTCCTTGCCACCACTACTTCATTTCCCACTACATCTCAACCTTTCCAATCTACATTCCTCCACCATTCAGCTCTGAGGGGACATTTCTTTTTATTCTACCTGGTCACTAAATGTTGGGGTTTCTTAAGGCTATTGATTTTCTAATTCTCAATTCTACCCACAGGCAATTATATACATGACCATAGTTTCAATTATCATCTAAATATTCTAACATGTCCTGTAAGTGCCAGACTTATATACCAACTGACTACTTGATACCTCCACTTAAATGTCCAAAGACCCTTCTAACATAACATGTCTAAAGCCGAACTTTTAAATTGACTGACTACAACCACTACCAATAACAAGCTGGTTCTTCACTTGTGAGGTTTTCCTAGGTCACAGGTCACCTTCTGTGGCTACCCTATCTCTAAGGCCTAACAAACATTTTCAGAGTTCTTTCCACATGCCAGGCACTAAGTGCTTCATATGAACTATATCATTTAATCCTCATGGCAACCCTAAGAGGTAGGTACTATCGTTAGCAATCTTTTTAAAAAAGACTTTGAGGAAATTAAGATACAGAGCGACTGAGACACTGGGGTTTGAATACAAGCAGCCTGGCTCCAAAGTCTTGTCCTCCTCATCAAAATGCTCTGTTGTCTCTCAAGATTGAAAATGTTTCAAATGATGAAGACAACTGACATTTATGTAGCACTTTTAAAAGATTATAATTTTGTTTTCATGAAAACCCTTATGGAAGTTAGGACAGATGATTATCAAAACCATTTTACAAATAAGATAACTAAACCAGAATAAAAAACTGTCTTGATTATTACCCACAGACTATCCTCCTGCAGAAATCACTGAGACCCCTACACTCCTGGGTTTGTAGGTCAGTTTCTTGACATGGGAATTTGAGCTTCAGGAGATCAAATCACTGCTGTCTCATAGTCAAGAAATGCACTTTCCTCTGCAGCACAGAATGTACCAGAGTGCAGCTTGGGCACCAGTGCCTGATTTATCTGCAAGACTTCAATATAAGACATCAGACCCTGAAACCACCTCCCACATTCCTCACCTCATATCAGAGTTGATCCAATATGTTCCTGTCTTTTCCCTTTGCCTCTAACCAGTCTCCACATGTCTAATTTTAGATATCAAGCCTTTTTGGCTAGACACCACAGCTGATTGTGTGTTCTGTACAGTGCGTGCCTTGAGCAGTGACAAAGTTCACAAATGCCACCAGTATTCAGGGTCAACTGAATGGATACTAAGAGACAGGTACAAAACACTAGGAGAGCAAGCTGATTATATATATTTTTTTCTGATTTACCCATTAAACAAAAGTGCATACTGATGAAATTCAAATACCAAAAAATGTAATAAAAATATGTGGAAATGATCTTAATAAATGTTCAAGAAGAGAAACTGGTTAAACAAATCACAGAACATTAATAAAACAAATGCATTACAATTATGTTACCAGAGAATACTTAAAATACAAATTAAAATCACCAGACGCCACACCCATGGCTATCATGACAAAACAAAAACAAAAGGAAAAGGAAAATAACATGAAGACACAGAAAAATCAGAACCATAATATACTGTGGTAGGATTGTAATATGGTACAGTAAACAGCTTGGTAGTACCTCAAAAAGTTAAACATAGAGGTGCCAGTGTGATCCAGCAATTCCACTCTAGGCATATACCAATGAGAATTAAAATATATGTTCACGATTTTGTTATGTAGCATAAACTAAAGACCTTGAAAATTCCTTTTCACTTATATATGTACTTCCTGTATACATGTAAATAAACATTATTATGCAATGCTACCACATAGTGCTTATACTATTCTCCAAATATGTTATAAAATATTGTGATTACAAAATTGCTTAAAAAGAAAGGAAGAAAACTTTTGTCCACACAAAACCTATATACAAATGTTCATAGGAACATGAACATAATATTCATAATAGCTGTAAAGCAGGAACAACTCAAATTACAATTAACTGGGAAATGAATAAAGGAAATGTGATTCAGACACACAAAAGTGATATTATTCAGCAATAAAAAGAATGAGGAACTAATACAGGCTACTACCTGGATAGACCTGGAAAACATTATGCTAAGTTAAAGAAACAAGACATAAAATACCATTGTTTTAAGATTTCATTCAAATAAAATGTCTAGAATAGGTGAATGCATCAGATGCAACGTAGATTACTGGTTGTCAGGCAATGGGGGAAGGCTGACTACTAATAGGTTTTTTTAGGGTGATATGTATGCAGGTAGATGGTAGTGATGGTTGCACAACATAGTGAATATACTAACAACCAGTGAAATGTACACTTTTAAATGGTGAATTTTTAAGGTATGTGAATTATTGTGCTCTCTGTATATATACATATATAATATATATTATTGCTGTATATATTGCTCTATTATACATTTATATATACATATATATATTTTTTTCCTCTACTGGGAATTAAACCACCCCCAGGGGCACTCTACCACTACCAGAGAGTTACATCTCCAGTCCTTTTTATTTTTTAATTTTGAGACAAGGTCTCCCTAAGTTGCAGAGTCTGACCTTGAATTCATGATCCTCCTGCCTCAGCCTACCAAGGCTCTGGGATAACAGGCGTGTGCCACCACACCTAGCTAGCTCAATTTTAAAAACACACAAGAAGGCATTCAAAATCAGTGCACAAATACTGTGGCAGCTAACATCTGGGGGTAAATTGATTTAACTGCAAATAAATGCAATTTATATCAGTAAAAAATCTTAATATGAGAAAAGAGTAATTATGTAATTTGATTTTTAGAAAATCCATGTAACCAAATAATAAAGCATTACCTTATTTGGAAAAACAAAACACATGATATTTTCAGAGTATTTTTTGGTAGGGAAAGGCATGGAGCATAGTATTAACTTAAAATCAAGGTAAAAAAATACTATGTTTAGTGTCAATCTATGTTCTGTAAATTAAACACACACACCACACACACACAGAGGAATGCCAAAGGACAGTATGCACCAAGACCTTAAAGAGTCTTTGCCTGAGTGGAGAGATTATGGATGATTTTTATTGTCCTCTTTTTGCTTAATTTTTCCCACTTCTTACAGTTAACACATATCATATTGGTAAAATGACCAAAAAAACCCTACTTGTAATAAATTCATTTACCTATCTTACCTTCTCTTATTTCCACACAGATGCCTCAGGCAATGTTATATCAAGTGTTTCCATTCCAGTGACCACATGCTTCCCATTCCCAACATTACCTGGAAGATGTCCATTAGAATCATGGCTGCCAGAAGCATGGTGACCATTTCAAAATGTCCTGTCTTCATTTTTCTCTTCTAAATTAAAAAGAAATTCCAATTCAGTAGATTTAAAGAAGAAGTTTAGGGAAGTAGAGCAGGATGACACTGTATTTTCATCCTGGGTAAGAGTGGGTAGCATGATGGTCAGGAAGTGGTTATCAATAAATTCCTAATGACTGCAAGAACCATTAAGTTTTACCTACTGTTCTAACACCTTCATTTTGGAGATGAGAAAACAAAAACTCAGAGAACTTCAGTGATTTGCTCAAGATTAAATCTGTCCATTTCCTTATTCCTCCAGACATGTCCTCTCTCCCACCATAGTTGCTGGTAGACAAACTTTTTCCTCTAAATCTCTTAGTATATACAGGAAATAATACAAACTAAAATATCACAGTCTCCAACTGGTACCCTAGGTCCCATTTTCTAAGAATTCTTCAGGAACACAGCTATACACATCTACCATTCTTCTTCTTTCTTTGCAAACTAAGGCATGCCCATTTGGGTAGGAGAGAGGAGATAAGGAGGCCAGTAGTGGTACAAAGCAGATTATCAGAGGTGACCTCCTCCAAAATATTCATGATCAAGAAAAACCTAAGGGTAGAAACAAGTATCTTGTACAACTTTCTGAAGGCGGGAATGAGAGTAAGAAAGAACTGAGTAAGCAGCAATTCTAAAAGATTATTTAACTCTACTGGCTGAATGCCCAATATTCATCCCAGTATTTATGATACTGAACAGGGTAAACAGGAGGAGGAGAGGTCCTCAAGAGGTAAGGCCATCCTAGAGCCATTAAGGAATTCAATTAAAGGAGACAGCAAGTCACTCTTGGTTCCTTCCACAGAAATCCAACATTACTGAAACTGAAATGAAACCTCTATTTTACCTTATCAATCGCCACATTCTAAGATTCTGAAAGTGGGAATAAATAGCATAGATTAAGGAGATAGTCTTCCTTTTTATAGATCATTTTGGTCCCAGGTTTCCATGATTCTTCAGAAGCAGTTTCTTTAATTAAAAATGTTAAAATATAGTACAAAATGTCACTTTTGTGTTAAACTTATCTTTCAAAAAACTTTGGAATATAACATTTGATAGGTACCTATCACAAGTCAGTATGTGCCAAGCAAGCTCTAGATCAGACTTTTCCTTGTAATTCTTCACCTCTGTAATCTGAGTGCAAATAAGTCAAAATGTTTACCTGGCTTTTGTACCTTTGAAGGAGGTTCAAATGATTCTAGATTTCAAACTGACTCCCCGCTCTCAGCTGTGGTGAGCGAGTCTTCAGAATGGGATGTTGTTGACAGTGCGAGTTCAGAGGGAATGCTTTTCTTTTTATAAACACCCCCAGCAGTAGCTTGGCAGTGGCATATTACCCCACTTGTGTTCAGCTATTTATATCTGGCTCCCACACTGTGCCTTGGAATCACCACTGTTAACACTTTAAATCTCCAAGAGGCTTATAAAGCCACAGCAATTCCCTGTAACCACAGCATGCTCAGTTCTGAGTTCAAAGTTCTGGGCTTCTTTCAGAAAGAAATAACTTCCCATTCCCAACCCTTTGACCCTAAGATGGCAGACTAAAGCACGGATTTTATTCTAGCTAGATGAGTCACATAACTATGAGGACTTGTTTTGCTACTCACTGGCAGTGTGATGGGTATCACCATTCACTCAACTGCTTACTACATTTCAGGTACTGTGCCAGGAGCAGAGATACTTAAGCATGTAAAACTGAGTACTGAAAAGCATTCACAACCTGATAGCAGACATGAATGTCCTAAATAGAACATGTTAAGAGTCCTAAGTATAAACAATGTCCAGTAAGAATAGGAAAGGTTTGATAACGCCTGTGATCATGGCTCCCATTTTTCATTGGTTCTTATTAGTTACACAAGACAACAGAATATATTTTGACATATTATACATATTTGGAGTATAACTTCTCATTCTTCTGGTTGTACATGATATGGAATTACATTGGTTATGTGATCATATATGCACATAGGATAGTAATGTCCAATTCATTCTACTATCTTTCCTATTCTCATTTCTCCTCCCTTCCCTTCATTCCCTTTTGTCTAATCCAAAGTATTTCTATTTTTCCCTATTCCCCACCCCCATTGTGAGTTAGCATCCACATACCAGAGAAAAAATTCAGCCTTTGTTTTTTTGGGATTGGTTTATTTCACTTAGCATGTTATTCTCCAGTTCCATTCATTTATTGGCAAATGCCATAAATTTTTTCTTCTTTATAAATGAGTAATATTCCATTATATGTACATACCACAACTTCTTTATCCATTCATCTGTTGAAGGGCACCTAGGTTGGTTCCATAGTTTAGCTATTGTGATTTGTACAGTTCCCATTTGAGTACATAGTGAATATACTGGCTGCAATGCTGAAGAACACTTGGATTTCACTATAAGTAAAACACCTAGAGATGTCCTTGGAAATTCAAGCACATTTACATCAAAATACATTAAGAGAATATTTACAGAAGCATTTCATAACAGCCTTAAACTAAAAATCATCCAAATGCCCACCAATAATAGACTGGATAAATTACAAAATATATTTATACAATAAAATTTTATGTAAAATTGAAAATGAACAAACTAATGTATATTAACAAATCTTACAAAATTTTGGAAAGAGGAGAAATAAAAATATAAACTGCATGATTTAGCTTATACAGAATACAAAAATTAGGCAAAATACATTAATTTCATTAGAAGTCAGAAGAGGTGACACCCTGGGTAGTAGGTAGTAAGTGGAAGGCATACAAAGGAAGCATCTGGTGTGTTAGCTAGGTTTTGATTACACTGCTGTATTATTCAGTTCGTGAAAATTTACCAAGTTATATACTTATGATATGTGTATATTCCTGTACACACATATATATTACCTTCAATGAAACATTTTAAATTACCATGAAGGATACTCACATTTATATAATGTCTCTCTATGTGGTACAGAGTTTGCCCAGTTCTTCTGGACCAACATCACCTGTCTGCATCCTGACTGTGAATACTGCTGGGAAAGCATACATTTCTGGCTTAGCAGAGGTTCTCACTGCAAACCACTGGCAGAGAAGGGAGGTGACCACCCTTATATTATGTCCCCATCCGACAGTATTGAGCCCAGATCTGACCCAGCCACAAGTACTGGAGTATATAAGAAGAAGAGAGAAGAAAGGGCATTGCCTCAAGACTTACAGTGTTGTGGAAATCTATACATTTGTTCTTGATTTTTTAAAGAAAAAATGGATCTTTTAATTATTATAATTTACAGTCCTATTACTAGACTCAGCATCCAATATAAGGCAAAATTGCAGATTACATAATGACACTGATTTGCACAGTAATTCATACCTTTATCTGCTGGTATTTTAATTTCTTACACATTATTGTCATCATGACTGCCCTTCTCATCTGAAGCCATCCAGCTCATATCTGTGATTCTTTTGTTTGTTACTATGTTGTTGTTTTGATTGGAGCATGTGTCTATTTCCAGAAACTTAAGAGAGTTGCCTCTAGCATAAGACTTATCAAAGCTAATACTCAGAGGTAGATGTAGCAAAAACATCATGATGCAGCGGTCACTAATTGTGGTCATGTAGAATAAGGACAACATTTAATGAAAATATACCTTTAGTTGCTTTTGACTTGTAAGGATACATCATGAGCTGAAAGTTTATTTTTCTTTCATGTTTGGTCTTACTTTTGCTGAGAATTTTGGTTAGATCTTTTAGTGTTATGTAAATTTATGCTATAATAGCTTTTGGTGTAATCAAAATGGTATTACTAATTCAGGATAAGGTATCAATTAAAAATAAAAACCCAACACATTTTTGTAATTTAAGAACAGAGTCAGCTGCCAAAAGGAGATCAGTAGAGACTTCAGAAAGATTCAATGGAAGGTCATTATTTCTGACTGCATGTTTACTTAGGTTGCTGTATGCAATAAATTTTATATCTAATGTTTAGGGGGACAAAAACCTTCCCACAAAGCACAAATGAATAATTTATATAGGTTATAAACACTGGATTTAATCCAGTGAGGTTTTTTTTTTTTTTTTTGGTACTGGGGACTGAACCCAGGGGCACTCGGCCACTGAGCCACATCCCCAGCCCTATTTTGTATTTTATTTAGAGACAGGGTCTCACTGAGTTGCTTAGGGCCTCGCTAAGTTGCTGAGGTCAGCTTTGAATTCGTGATCCTCCTGGCTCAGCCTCCCGAGTCGCTTGGATTACAGGCGTGCGCCACTACGCCCAGCTCCAGTGGGTTTTTTTTATTCAAAGAATTGGTAGTTTCAGGAAGGCAAGTCTCAATAAACAGAATGCTTCTGAATAGAAAGAGCCCATAACAGAATGTCCTATACTGCAACTTATATGAAACCTAGATGTTTTATTCTTAAAGCAAATTCATGGATGGTGGATGAAGTACTTTGCAATGCTCTATTCTATATTGTACAATTTATTTGTACACTAAAGGGATTATGTCTGTGATCAAACTTAACTGATTAAAACCTCTGCGTCAAACATTAATGAACTTCGCCATTCCTAAGTCACACATGAGCTCTTAATTACAATATCCTAGTGCTTACACCATTTTACATAGTTTCAGACCTTGTCCAGAAAACCAAACAGTTCATTTAATTTATAAACACTAAGAAAATGAACAGTGTATAAGTTTTCATATCAATAAACTAGACACTTTTTTGTTTTATTTGCTATCAGGGATTGAACCCAGGGGCTTAACCTCTCAGTCACATCCACAGCACTGTTTTAAGACAGGGTTTTGCTAAATTGATTAGGGCCTCACTAAGTTCCTGAGGCTGGTTTTGAACCTGAGATTCTCCGGCTTCTTCCTTCCAAGCCACTGGGATTACAGGCATGTGCCACTGTGTCAGACTAGACATATTTTTAAACAAATTTGTGTAATGGTAATTCTAAAGAAATGTCTATACCAAATAAGATTGCCTGGGAAAAGCTGTTGTCTGAGTGAAAAACTACTTAACTCCTTGGATTTATCGTAAAGAGTGTGCACAGGATTAAGGGCTGCTAGAACTCCCATGGCCTTTGTTTTTCTGTTTTTCAGTACTAGTGATGGAACTAGTGTGAGCACTCTACTACTACCACTTGGAAATAAAAAGGGGAAAAGTTCTTCAAATTGTTTAATACAGTTACCATACGACCCAGCATGTATACCACTCCCAGGAATATACCCAGGTTAAATGAAAATATATGTCCAAACACTTTTGTACAAATGTTCATAAATGTTCACAGCAAGATTATTTACAAAATAGTCAAAAAGTGCTCTAGAGTTCCACTTAAATGTATCAACTAAGGAGTAGATAAACTGAGGCATATCCATCCATACAATAAAATATTATTCAGCTGTAAAAATTAATTAAGTACTGATACATTTACATTTATATGAAACATCCAGAACAGACAAATCTATAGAAGTAGAAAGAATAATGGTTTTTTAGATCTAGAAACAAGGAAATGAGGAAGACTGCTAATGGATACAGGTTTCTTCTTAGAGCAAATGAAAGCAATGGAAAAAGTCCTTTCATGACTTTTGTTTTTGTTGTTTTTGTTTTTTGTACTAGGGAATGAACCCAGGGGTACTTCACCACTAAGCCACACCCCCAGCCCTTTTTATTTTTTATTTGGAGACAGGGTCTCACTAAGTTGCTTAGGGCCTCAGTTGCTGAGGCTGGCTTTGAACTTGTGATCCTCCTGCCTCAACCTCCCAAGTTGCTGGGATGACACTCTCATGACCTTTACAGTTAATCTCCTCCCTCTACCAAAGGCCCTGGCAAACACCAATAAGCTTCCTATTACTATAGGTTTACTTTTTTTTACTATGCCAATTAAATAACATAGGTCAGTATGAGGTCTCTTGTTACTTCTTAGCATAATGCTTTGAAATCTATCCATGTTGCTGCATGTATCAGTAGTTCTAAAAATGACTGCAACAATGGTTATATGACTCCATATATAGCCTAAAAGCCATTTAATTGTATATTTTAAATGGATGACCTGTATGGTATATGAATACTATCTCAATAAAGCTATTTTTTTAATGAACTACTGATACATACAACATGACTATGAGGGCATTGTTTGGGTGATGAAACATTTCATATCATGACTACTGTGGTGGTTATGTGATAACATACATTTGTCAAAAATCATAGAACTGTACATTCAAATTGATGCATTTTACTTATATAGACCATGGCTAAATATAGTGGATTTTTAACCAACAACAACAACAAACACCTTGCCCACTTATTCCTAGTGATGTCTTTGGGTACCCACAGAGGTATACCAAAAACTATTACAGTAAACTTCTGTAATGCTGCAATGACTCACAGAAGAGGCTGAGAGAGAGCTGGGTGATTCAAAGGAGCATGGGGTTGTGACAAGGTGACGGCAAAACACACAGTCTTAAAGGCTGTATGTAGGCCAAGTCAGGACATTACAATGATGAACACAAATTGTCCCCTTTGAAGACTGGGCTGCATCAGATGACCCAGTGGAAGCCAATGACCACTAGAGGTCAGCACCAGAACAAGCTACTTCTTCAATGGCAGCACCCTGCTCTGAGGCAGAACAGAATGGAAAGGAAAACCTCTGAATTTAATTGAATATTTACTCAGAGTAAGACTGCTTCAACTCAGAGTGACTAACTTTTAGTTGGTAAGAGCAATGTCTTTACAGCCAGGAGTGGCAGCACACACCTATAATGCCAGTGACCTGGGAGTCTGAAGAAAGACTGCACATTTGAGGCTAGCCTTAGCCACTTAGCAAGACCCCGTCTCCAAAAAAGAGAATGAAAGAGGGGGAGCTTGGGGGATATAACTCAGTGGGTTCAATTCCCAGTACTAAAAAAAAAAAAAAAAAAAAGGAGGAGGAGGAGGTTGTTCTGTTTTTACCATTAGTAGATATGGAGGTTTCTCAACTGTTGATTTCCAATACAGAAAAATACAATTTCCTTTTTGTATATGGTTTCCCATCTACATGCCAATCTGATATTGGGAAAAATTGTAATTTGCTCTCTGCTGGTTCTAGCTATTTGTCTGGTTTCCTGCAATGGTGACATTGAACTGTTGACTCAATATTTTAGTATTTTCTACATACGGTGGGTGTCCAGTTGGTAAATCCCCTCACTGGGGCCTCCTGGCACTGGGTATTCTAAAGTGGAAGCATATCTCTACCATCTAACCTTATTAGGTGGTTCTACCACTAATTGTAGATGAGCTCCCTTGCTCTTGCCCAGCATCTTATAGAATAATGTAAGCTGGCTTGGACCTGCAACTTACTTTCCCAGGTAGGCTCAAAGAAAAACCTAGGGATTCCATAACAGCAACCTTAATTTTCTAAAAAACTGGAAAGGAAACTTTATCCTCTCTCTCTCAACTCTTACTGCTTCTTTCCAACTTGTTAGACACAATGCTTTTCTAAGAGAGCTTGAAATTTCTCCAGTTTGCACAAGAAAGACAAAAGAAGGAAAAAACCCATCTCTGTTGCTAAAGGATCCCTGAAACTTATCAGGATGTTTCTCAACTCCTGTATAAAACTTCTCTAAAATTTCAGTCCATAGAAGACAGGACGTAGGAATCTGATTTCATTTCCTCCTTTTCTATTCTAGAATCAGGCGTTCTACTCTCAATTCTTACCCTAAATGTGATTTCTTCTTTCCTATAAACTTCCTTGTTTTGGCATTTTTTACCTTTTTCCTCCATTAGTGAGGTGATTGGAGTACAGACAGAACAGACTTCTACACAGAGAACAAAGAGCCTATGTATTACCAGCTGCGGGGGTGCGTGCCTCTAATCTCTGTAGCTCAAGAGGTTGAGGCAGGCGGATCCCAAGGTCGAGTTCAGACTCAGCAACTTAGTGAGGCCCTCAGTAACTTAGTGAGATCCTGTCTGAAAATAAAAAATAAGGGCTGGGGATGTAACTCAGTGGTAAAGCACCCCTAGGTTCAATCCGCTGTACCAAAAACTAAAAACAGAGAGCATATGTATTTTTGAGTTTTTGTCATCTGCCAGGCTGGGAAATAGAACTGAGGGCCTCAGACACGCAAGGCAAGTTCTCTTGCATTGAGCTACCTCCCAGCCCTAGTATTTGCAAACCAATGTAGAATGTTATCCCTATGACATGCAATGTATAATGAGTATGTTATTTTATTATATTTAATATATGGATGCTATACATATTAATGCAAGTATTGAAATGTAAATATGGTTAATAGTTCGGCATATAATTCTAGGTCCAAGATAATTTTCTTCACAATTTGTATAAAAAACGAATCTCTTAACAAATTGTACAAGACACTGGGCATTGTGGCTCATGTCTGTAGTCCCAGTTAGTCAGGAGGCTGTGGCAAGTTCAAGACCAACCCAGGCAACTTAACGAGACCCTATCTCAAAAAAAAGTAAAAGTGGCACTGGGGATGAAGCTCAGTGGTACTGTACTGCCAAACAAAAACAAAAACAAAGCAAACAACAAAAATGTTTCTATAAAACTAATTTCTAGAATTTAAATTATTTTATCTTTTAATGTCATTGTTGTAAACCAATTTTCAAGGTTTTACACTACTATGTTTTCCTATTGTGTTCCTCAAGTCCCTATCAGTCAATGATATGTAAATATATAAAAACTTAAATACCTGAGAAATTCTCAAAGGAATATATGAAGCACACCCAGTTTTAGTTTTCTAGTATTTGCAACAGAATTCAGCATTTTTCATATATTCTCTTGTGTGTCTCGTCTTTCTGACTAGATTATAACCTTGTGTGTTCCTCATTTCTCACAGTTTAAAACGGTATATACAGAGAATGCCTTCAAGAAGCATTTAAGAGAGATATGGTTAAGGATACTTTTCTTTCTGAATTATATTTTAATGTATGTACTTATTAATAATTTCAAAAGGACTTTATAATGATTCATACAATAAATTTCATCCATAAATGTTTACTGAGCTTCTATTATGGGCCAAGCACTATTGTAGGTGTTGGGATATATTAGCGTATAAAACAAAGAAACAGACCCGTGCCTTCAAGAAGCTCACATCTAGCAAGTAGTGTAGGAAAGGTGGGGTAGGGGCAATAAACAATGAAAATGATAATCATTTGATGAAAAGAGGTGAAGTAGAGTAGAATAAACAGGATTGTAAGTATGGAGTGTGAGGATCAGGGGCATGTTGTTATATTAAATAGAATGATCAAGGTAGGCCTCACTGACAGGGTATGATCTGAACAAATCTTCAAGGAGCTGAGGGAACTGTTTGTTTTGTAATTATCTATAGGAAAGCACTCCTTACAGACAATAGCTAGAACTGGACTCTCCATTAGGGGCTGGCCACCATGTGCCTACGAAGTACTTTAAATGAGACTTGGTGATGAAGAAAGTAAATTTTTAACTGGATTTAAAGGCTGATTATTAATTTATTGGAAAATTTTAAAGTTTGGAACAACTCAGGTATGTGCACCTGCTTTCCACTTTAATTTTATGAGATCTAAATTTTTATAAATATTGATAATATTTATAAACAGATTATCTAATATTAATAAATATTGTCTAAATATTTCTTTTAAACAATGCTGAACTAGAACAAACAGCCTGCCTCCTATGTCTGAGGCACACCAGGAAGGTTCAGAGGAGAATGTGGCTGGAGCCAAGTGAGTAAAGTGTAAGAGATGAGGTCATCATGTAGACACTCACATACCTTTTAGATCTTCCTATGATAACAACAACGACTGAAATTGCAAGGTTGGAAGTAAAACTGACACATGAAATCACTACCTTTCTGTTACAAATTTCTAGGAAACCTTGTGACTCTGTAATCATGCCTCTACCATGCTAACACACTGTCACATGCCAAAAGGTAGGATGGTGGTAAGAAAACGTGTTATGATAAAGTCTCATTAAACTTGTGGTGGTTAAAAGACCTAGACAACCGTCCAAGAGAAGGATACCTGATTCCGTGATGCCAGGCACATAGAGATTTTAGCAGCCCAGGCCAGATCCGGTTCATTATTCCTTCACTTATTCTCCACATCCTTCTAGTCTGTCCAGTCAAGGCTGCGTCTCCTCAAATATTTTGATCTGCATTTTTTTCCTCCATACAAAAGTGATTGATATAGGTTTAAGAAGAAATGTTATTTTAAATGGAATGGACAACTCTCATTATTATTACTGTTATCAGGTGGATGATGTGACAGAATGACCAAAATTGGACCTGTGAATTGAGGACACAAAATAAGCAAACAGGACCTAATTTGATCAAGACCCTGTGGAAGTTCTGCCTTCCTAAGAGAGGTAAAAAAGGAAGAAAATTTTACTTTTAACCCATGCACATTTCCTTCTTAAATGAAAGGAAAAGGCACTATTAAACAGGCATGCATTTTACATAACATGGGCATAGCTCATGTTATAATGAAGAGTTTCATTATTAACTCTTTTCCCAAGGCTGGAAACTCCCACACAGTAACTACTATTAGAACATCAGTCAAACTTAAAAGAAAACTAAAGATAATTCAATGCTTTTTAATATGTGTACTCTTGTAACAGAAAATTTTAACTTTTAAAAAAGGAGAAGCAAAACTAAAGGGGGTAATCCCTTTTGTAAGTGAGAACAGTAGACAACATGAGTGGGTCTGGTAGCATTCTTACATGTGTCTCATCACCCATATGGCTTTCTCTTCTAAAGTGACTCGAGTTGTCTACTCTTAACCCAAATGCCAAATTCAAAGGCTGTCTTACTAGTTTTTATGTAGAACTGACAAAAGGCTACCCTTGAACTATCTTAGCAATTGCCATCTACAATTGTCCTTAGAATGTTTAGAGAAAGAGATGCTTAAAAACCCATGTAGAATTTGTGTAGAAACCCTCTTCTGTAGCTTACAATCCTTATGCTTTGACATTCTTCTCATTCACTTTTTAAACACTATTTAATTAGTCCCTAAGTGTCAGATACTACAATATGTGCTTAACACAGAATGGAAAAAAAAAGGTCCCCTATCCTCAAGGAACTTATAGTTAATAGAAGAGGATACCATATAAACAAAAATTATAATGCTTTGAGATAAATGCAGTGTCAGAAATGTACATGGGGTGCTACAGGTCCTACAAAGTAGGACAATGGTCTGGAAAGGGTGACAGGTATTGAAATGACAATTTGGTTGAAGACTAAAGAAGTAGGAATTACTTAGGAATGAACAGCATCCCAATCAGAAGTAAAAGTACATACAAGGCAGTGAGGGCATAAAAAGAAAGCACATATTCAATAAAATGTAAGCCAATTGATACAGCTAGACAGCATGATATGTGTTAAGGACCAGAGAAAGCTAGAGAGAAAATCAGTGTGAGATCATTATAAAGAGCCTTGAGTGTAAAGCTTAAAAGTTCGAAATTCACTGAAATAGCAAAAGAAACCCAGCAGGAGAGAAGCATGATACCATTTCGAAGGTCACTATCAGTAACAGAAGAATGAATCAGCAAGAATTTTTAACTATAGGCAAGTAGAAGGGTTGAGATTATCAGACAAATGCAAGTGAGAGATGGTGGGACTCTGTAAATCAGTGGTGATGGACCTTGAATGAAAAACATTTGGTTTAAACAATTATATACAGTAGGGATGTGTACAGCAAAAGAAAGGAAGGACTTTAAAGCTGATTTCAAGATTTCTTCATGAGGCATCTGAATTGATAGAAGCAATGTCAATCAATATTAGAAACAAGAACAGTTTTTAGGGAAAAGAGTTTTGTTTCAGCATAATGAGTCTGAGATCCTTGCCTCAAAGGTCCAACACAGGTCTCCCCAGGTAAAAATCAAGGTGTTGGCAGAGATTATTTTCTAGAGGATCTAAAGAATCTACCTCTTGCTTCAGTTCCTTTGTGACTTCTCAGTTGTTTCCTTGTTAGTTGTCAGCTGAGAACAATTCATAGATTCTAGAAGCCACTGACATTCCTTTGTTTTGGTCTCTCCTTCATCTATCTTCAAAGCAACAAAATCATAGTCTTCATCACACTCAAATCTCTTTCTGTCTCTTCTTCGACTGCATCTTTATAACTGACTGTTAGGTCTTCCTCTTTTAGGTGCCTATGTGATCACATTGGGCCAAACCAATTGTTTTTTTGTTTGGTTGTTTGGTTTGTTTGTTTTTTTTTTTGTTTTGTTTTGTTTTTTTGTTTTTTGGGTGTGGGTGGGGGGGTGCTCTACCACTGAGCAACATGCTCAGCATACTTTATTTTTATTTTGAGACAGGGTCTTGCTAAATTGTTCAGGCTGTCCTCAAACTTGCAACTGAGTAGCAAACTTGCTACTCAGCCTCCTGAGTAGCTGGGATTGCAGGCATGCACCACCACGCCAGGATAACTCAACTGTCTTAAATCTGTTTTCTGTTGCTATTTAAAAACATCAGAGAGGGCTGGGGCTGGGGCTCAGTGGTAGAGTGCTTGCCTAGCACATGTGAGGCACTGGGTTCGATCCTCAGCACCACATACAAAAATAAGCAAATAAAATAAAGGCATGCTGTCCATCTACAGAAAAAAATTTTTTAAACACCTGAGATGGGTAATTTTAAAAGAGAAGAGGTTATTTTGCTCACAGTTCTGGAAATCCAACAGCATGGTACTGGCATCTGATCAGAGACTAGTGCAGCCATGTGTTGCTCCATGTATGGAAGAAAAATGGAAGGAGAAACAAGTGCATGTGAAAGAGAGAGCCTGAAAAGAAGTGCCAGACTTGCTTTACAACGACTCACCTCTCACAACAACCAATGCTCATGGGAGCTGCATTAACCCTTCAGAAGGACCTAGCCCTCATGACCCTAATCACTTCTCAAAAGATTCTCCCACCCCTTGTCACTGCCACATTGGTAATCAAATTTCAACATGAGTTGGGGTGGGGACAAACCATATCCAAGTCATAGTACCTACAATCTACATATACACATTAAGGTTCATAACCTTAACTCCATTTACTCCTTATTAAGGTTCATAACCTTAACTCCTGGTTCCTTTCGCCAGATAATATAATATAGTCATGGATCCTAAGGATTAGGACATGGATATGTTTTAGGGACAATTACTCCATCGATTATACTGGCCAAAAGATATATATTAAGTAGTTGTAACAGACCTGAATACAAAAAATAATGCCCTTAAGAATACTAGCATTTAGGTACAGTTGGAGACAAGACTTTAAGAACCTGATACCTAAGGAAACTAAGTAGCAGCTTCAAGAACAGAGATTATCATGAGGGAGAAAAAAGTTGATGATCAAGGACTAAACAGAAGTCAAAATAGATTTGAAAAAGAAAGGGTCATCTGGGACTTAATTATATAAAACTAATCACTAACTTATGATTGTTCCATAATAGAAAAAAATCTGAAATCAGCAGAGTTAGAGAAAATAGGAGAAAGAGAAGAGTATAAAGGGAGATCACTAAAAGGTTGATGAGGTTGACTTAGCTAGCTTCAACAACAGAATAGTATTTTCTCACAGTTCTGGAGACTATGGAAGTCCAATATCAAGGTGCTGGCAAGTCAGGTTTCTTTGGAGGGCCTTCTTTCCTTAAAAATGGCTAAGTACTGTATCCTCCCGTGGTCTTCTTTTTTTTTTTTTTTTTTCCTTTCTTTCTTTGTGTGCATATGCTTGTGGTATCTTATAAGAACACAATTCCTTTTGGATTATAGACCCAATTTTATGGACTTATTTAACCTTGATTATTTCCTTAAAAGACCTATTTCCAAAAAGTCACACTGGGGGTTAAGGTTTCAACTTATGAACTTTGGGGGACACAATTCACTTTGTAACAATGATGATGACAATGACAACAAAAAGCATTGCTGACATTTAGTGAGCATTTAATATGTGTCAGGCACGGTGCTAAGCACTTCATGTGCATTATGTCATTTGACCCTCAAAGAAATCTTATAAGAAAATATTATTTCTCTTACTTTGTTGTTTGAAGCAGAAGAAAGGTCACATAGCTAAGTAAGTAGAAAAGTTAAAACTTAATCCTAGCCTTTTAGCTTGAACATGTTCTCAAACACTTCCATTTTTCAGTGGCTATAATGGGAGAGAAACAAACCAGATAGTATCTAGGTAAGAATATGAAGATAAGGAAGATTTTTTTATTTTGTTTTTGCCTTCATTTTTGTATGTCCAAACCTAGGAATGGCTTGAATAAGTTAACATCCAAAATGGAAAGAGCTCATGAAAAGAAGCTGACGATTACTAATTCTACTGCTTCACTTTTAGCTTCTGTCCTGTTCTTGATGAAAACTTTTAAAATTTGCAATGTACAGCTATTTAAATCATTCTCTCCACAAATAATCTGTAACTATTATATGAGCGCCAATATACAAGAATCTGATACTACAATAGTGGGAAAAACCCAGAAACTGTCCTAGCCCTTAAACACTTAAAGTCTAATAGGGGAAGCAAATACTAAATAATCATAAAGCCATATGTAATAATAAAATGATATGAGTGCTAAGATAAGAATATACCTTTATGATACCATCTAATAAAGGAACCTAATATAGATTGGTAGGGGTCAAGGAGGCCCAGCTAGCCTATTCTAAAAGAAAGTAAATTACACTGTGATCAAAGCAGAAGGACAGGTAGTATGTACAATAGAAAAGTTGATGGCGAATGTCTTGGGCATAGGGAAGAGAAAGGCAAAGGCCTGTGGGATGTGTATAAGGGACAACCACAGATATAAGGAACTGAAATTTAATATAGCTTGTGCTCAGATAACAAGGGACAGAGTGGTAGAAGATGAGGCTAGGAAGCAGGCAGGGCTACGGTAATGAATTTGATTTTAATCTTAAAGACTGCTGAAATGCTTTAAGGGTACCAAAGAAACACAAGATTGAATGTGCCTTTAAAACAAAAAAATCAGGGCTGGGGTTATGGCTCAGTGGTAGAGCACCTGCCTAGCATGTGTAATACGCTGAGTTTGAATAGCAGCACCAAATAAAAACAAAGGTTCATCCATAACCAAAATACACACACACACACACACACACACACACAAAAATCACTAGCCTTATTGTGAAAACTAGATAAATGGGGATCCAGAATGGATGCCAGGTAATCAGTTAAAGGACTACTGCATACTCCCATTTTTCTGGCTCATCAACTGGTTGCAGTTGGTAGTGATGGTGTCATATACTCAGATGAGATAGAGGGAAACATTTTAAGAGTTTGGTTTAAGATACGCTGAGGTTCAGGTGCCTGTTAAATACCCAAATGGGGATGTTGAATTGGCTACTGGTTTAGATTTCAAAAAAGAGTCTGGATTGGAAGTATAATTGTGAACCATTTATGTACATATACTTAGTGAATCAGGATCATTGACTCTACTGCCTAGGATAAAGCTGGTAATAGAAGGTGGGAACTGGTAAGAAACTGCCTCGGGTCTGAACCTTGAAGATAGATGTAGATGTATAGATATATCTTCCCTATACCCAAAACATCCTCCCCTTGCTCTCGCTCTCTTTCTCTCTCTCTCTCTCTCTCTCTCTCTCTCTCTCACACACACACACACACACACACACACACCTACATAAAAATTTAAGGGTGGGGAAGATGGGTCTGTGAAGAAGGAACAACCAGAGAAACAGAAGGAAAACCATGAGTATAGTGTCATAGAAACCAAAAGAGAATAATTGCAAGGAGGAGGGTTTCAGTAATGTCAAATGCTATGGATAGTGATATACAGACTATTCGAGTCTAAAGGGACCTTAGAAATCATATACTCTGATGCCTCCTTACTTCCCAAATTATGGAGTCAAGATTCAGAGAATACCTAGTTAGCTAGGAGCATCTAGATTAAAACCAAAATTCCTACTACCCAGGCCAGTATTCTTTTCCAACTCATTTTCTTGAAGACTAGTAGTAATGTCAGCTTCTCCTTCTGATATGAAATCACCTCTACTTCCTCAGTCTTTCACCAAGCCTCTGGCTATTTTAATAAGTCACACTTCTGAAACTTTTGCTGAGTCCTTTAAGTAATACTTCTTGAAGCTTTGCTAAGTTCTTAAAGCATAGTCCACTCTGAGAAAAGCCTTCACCAAACTCTAGATTGCTGACTGATTTGGAGGGGCAGCCAGTAAATAAGCTGCCATTATTCCCCAATCCCTATCTACTCCCACTACCCCTAACCAAGGCTGTTACATATCAGCATAGCATCCTGTATGCTGTATTCATAAGAAAGGCTGCTTAACTGTAAGTCATTTGGAAGAGCAAGCTGAGACATAGCTCCTTGACTGCCAGGGTCGGCATATTCGATCATTCTCCCTTGCCTGGGGAAAAATTAGTTCCAGACAGAAATGAAACCAAGGAGGAATAAAGGAAGGAAGAGAGATTTCATAAGATAAGAATGACTGAAGCAAATTTGGTAGGTTTTTATTTTATGCAACACAAATGTGAGGAAATGGAGGGTAAATCAGACAAGGTTCCTTCCCTGGAGCAACCCCTTATGTTGAATGATTACCACCACCATTTTAACATCTATAGGAAAGTAGGTTCAGATTTCCTAACCATTGACTCAGACAGATATCTGGCACATCACCCAACCAACAACCCTCTGATAATTTTAGAAGCACTAGTGTTACATATCTAACATATTTTTGGCTAATGGTTTATTATGTATCCCTGTATCCCTCTCCATCAGACTTGTACAAACTTGGCTAATTTTCCAATTTATAGGATTCTCTTGTTTTTTCTCTTAATTTCTCTGCCCTTACCACTACTAAATTTCACTAATTAATTTCTCTAAATTGTCAAAGTCACTTAGAAATTTAATTTAGTTATCCATACAATTTGGGATTGCCTTAATATGAACATTTCTTTTTCTTCTGAGATACCTGCAGGGGAAAAATTGATTGAAAACATACATAAATAAAAAGCCAATTAATTATAGTTTTTTAAGTAGAAAAACAAAAAAGTTCAACTTATAAACTTTTAAATTTAAAGCCAAGAATCAAACTTTTAAAAATAATTTTACAGGTATTTAAAAAATTCAGTTGCCTGCTGTAATTAATCAAAGAGTAAGGATGGAGAAAGAAAAAGGTTTGGAAATATGAATAAAGATTATTGAGAGTGGGATGGGGAGTAGGGTGTGTGGGTGTGTGTGGGAGGGAGGGAGAGAGAGAAAGCAAAGAGAAGACAGTGAAAAAATGAAAAGAACTCTGACCTCTGAACCTTCCAAAATAAATATCTGCTGTTAGATTTTTCTCCTGGACCACAAATCGAAAAGCAACAGAAAATAAGTCATGATTGTGGCTGTTTACAAATTTTAATTAAATGAATAGAAAAAAATGCTGTAACATAAGTTGCTTCTGCAGCAAAAATTACATGTTTGCTTTGTGTGTATAAATAGGTAGGAAATTCCTATTACTTTTCTCACCTTTTAAATAATAAGGGTATTTTTCTGCCCAAGAAAATAGAAAGATAGAAATGAATACATCTAATGTAAGGATGAATCAGCAGTGATTGATTCTTAGAGTTGTGAAACTGAATCAGTAAGTGTTAATATATTCATTTTATCAATTTCTGTTTAACTCAGTCTTTATAACAACATACACCTTGTGGAACCAACTATCTTTCACAAATTAAGGAAGCTCAGTTCTACATGAGACAGATTAGTCAGACCAGATTCTGGTCTAATTCCAGATTCCAGTCTAATTCATTCAGACTCTCAATGGTACAATCTACCTAGATACATACCATATTCTTTCTTCAATTTTAAAGACTAAAAACAAAGCGAGTATTATAATGGCTGATAAGTTGTTGGTTTAAAAAAATAAACAAATAGATAATCTCAATATTAAGATGAAAAAAGTTTTCAGGCTAATTAAAGCATTTATAAGAGTTACAGCAGAACTTAGCCACATTAAAAATTAAATTTGGCTGGGCATGGTTACACATGCCTATAATCTTAGCAGTGAGGGAGGCTGAGGCAGGAGATTTGCAAATTTGAGGCCAGCCATGGCAACTTAGTAAGACTCTCTCTCTAAATTAAAAAAAAAAAAAAAATGGGAGGGTGGGTGGGATAAGGATGAACAGAAGAGCACCCCTGGGTTTAATCCCCAGTATCTCTCTCACACACAAATTAAATGATTCTACTTAACTTTATTGGCCAGACTGTACCCTGTACCTGATAGTCATAAGCAATTAGCACTTCACTCATAATGTCCTTCTGTCTGACCAACTAGGATCGGTTTCCACAGTTTCCAACGTAGCTGCTATCTATCAAATTTAATTTTTAATGTAGCCAAGTTCTGCTCTAACTCTTATAAATGCTTTAATTAGCATGAAAACCTTTTGTTTTATTTACAATAGTCGGTGTGTTATGAGAAAATATCAAAGAAAAACCCAAACATTGCCACAGTACAGCTTTGAATATTATGGATAAAATCTAAAGGGGGCTGTTATTCAAATATTCAAAGGTAAATTCTTCTTTGAGCAATTAAAAAAATCTAGTAACAGAAATTGTCTTAGGGGACAATTTAGGGGTAAGTAATGTATTTAGTATGTATTTAGTAATGTATTTATGAATTACTTTTAAACCATGAGCATTTGTGAAAGCTGGTATGCTGCAATAGATTTCTGAATCTGAAATGCCTCAGTTCAAATCCCTACTCAAGCTGTTATCTAGCTATATGACCATCCTGGACATGTTCCTTACCTTTCTGTATCCACATATGTCAAATGGGAACAATAGTTTCCCTCACAGCGTTGTTGCAAGGAATCAAATAGTAATAGAGGTAGAGTACATCTAGTACCTAGTAGCATAAAATTCAGAAGAAACATATGATGAAAACCAACTTATGGAAAGCTTTTCAAAATGGATCCAGGAGATCATTAGAAGACTGGGAGCTCTACAAGACATTAGGCAGTTGCCTGGGAAGTGAACTCTTGAACTCGGCACAAGAAAATGTCACAGGAGTACTAACCATTAAACTATGCCAAAGCCTGCAAAGCATTAACGTCTTTTACTGGAGATAATGGCAGAGCAACTGTCACAAATAACCCATAAAATTAACGCCTAGAAATAGCCCTAACAATCAATCACTGATGTAAAGATTAGTGT
Organism: Glaucomys volans; assembly: GCA_020662805.1. Taxonomy (NCBI): domain Eukaryota; kingdom Metazoa; phylum Chordata; class Mammalia; order Rodentia; family Sciuridae; genus Glaucomys; species Glaucomys volans. Next base: position 771,894 of record JAJEJO010000192.1, on the reverse strand, counting down.
TAAGACAGCTTCTGTGCACTAATCACCTTTCTCTTCATGTAACTTGTGGAGTGTCCTTTGTCCTCTGCTATTCCTTCCCTTTTAAAGTCATGTGCAGCTGGGAATAGAGGCACATGTCTGTAATCCTAGCTACTCAGGGGGCTGAGGCAGGAGAGCTGCAAATTCAAGGCCAGTCTCAGCAACTTAGGGAGACCTTCCACATCTTAAAGGAGATCTGTCTCAAAATAAAAAATAAAAAGGACTAGAGATGTAGTTCAGTGGTAAAGCATCCCTGGGTTCAATCCCCAGTACCAGAGGGGGAAAAAAAAAGTCACGTACAATCTGAGTGTCTTCAGAATACTCATTCAAAGCTGTCTGTGTTTCCCCATACTGCAATTCTTTGGTCCCAAATAAAGTTATTTTTGCTTTTACAGTTTCTTAGTTTAAAATGATCATCACAAGCACTATGTATTATAGATTACCATATTTTAACTTTTAAGTTAATTTTTTACTTATACAAAATTAAGAAAAATAATGGTTACCCTTATTTCTCTTACTCCTCTTCCCCTAATGGTGGCATCTTTTATAACCATAGGATATTGATCAAGAACAGGAAATGACCACTAGTACAATATCATTAACTAAACTTTCAGACCTCATTTAAATTCAGTCTATATGTTGCCATTAACATCCTTTCTCTATTCTAGGACTCACATCGTATTTAGTTATTTCTTCTTAGTTTCCTCTGATTGGTACTAGTTCTTTCTGGCAAACTGAAATTTAATAAGATGATCAAAGTAAGCATCACCAATTATAACACATAGCAACATTATGAACCTTGACATAATATGCTGAAAGTACTCTTTTATAGTTTTTCATGCCAAAAATAAACAACCTCATTCTAATTAGAAGACATCAAATATTGAGGAATGGTCTATAGAATAACTAAAGAATATTCATCCAAAGCATTACTATTTTTCTAAATTGAGTAAATTATGTTCATAATAAATTTCTATAAACAATAAAACACTAAAGTTTGGCTACCTTTTCTTTAATTCTAAAGAATTAGAGTGGTTTCCCATTTATCAATGGAACATAACTCAAATGTCATTTGGAGACCTACTGTTGTCTACCAAGATGATTTTTTTTCATGATAATCAGAATCTTCATTTCAAGTCCACTATGAGGTAACTATTTTAGCAGGCTAGCCTAGAAATCTAATCTAGTGTGCTATTACTTTTCTAGGGAGAAATGTCTTCCAGGTCTCAATCTGAGATGTCAGGAATACGTCTCTTTCTCTTATTTACTCCCATCTGAATCTAATGGGCAGTAAGAACTTTGCCCCTTTCCTGGTCTCTTGAAACACATCTAATGCCTGTCTTCCCCACCCACAACTACTCCGTTGCTGTTAGACAATAATTCTGATACTTAACAACTTTCAAGTTGGCTGCTCCCTTCCTCTAAACCTGCTACCTTTTCTCCTTCCTTAAGCCCTGATTCTAGTTTTTGGAACCTTTTTGGAGTCTCCAGTTGTAGAACAAATGTTCACAGGCCTCTCTGGCTTCCCAGACTCAGCTCGAGCTTCTGCATATTCTTTTGATTTGGGGAAGGCTCTACCAGTGTTTAGGTAAAAGTCTCCCTGTACTAGTTTAACCCTTACAGAACTCAGGCTCATCTCTGGCATCGAACTCAAATTTCAAGGATTCTGGAAAATAAGGGGCTTGGGGTGAGGCAACATGGTTACTGGGTCTCTAAGAAAGGATTTAGAACATAAGTGAAAGGAAAGGAAAGGTAGTAGGATGAAGAGATGGGAATGAGGGCGCAGCATGTTACTTACGTCCCAAGGCAGTTCTCTGCCTCCTTCTCTGTCCTTCCCTGTTAGCTTTGAAAGGACACAGGGCCTTCATCTGGTATACATTTCTACAGTAGGAGTTGACCTGCTGGCTACCTATTGTACCAGTTTCCCCTGCTGCCTCAGAGCAGTTTCTGTCCTTCTCAGCTAACTAGTAAACAACACAAGCTTCTTGCTTCCCCCCAACCCCCCCCCCCCACCCTGGCATAAGCATGGGGGGTTCTGAAGTTTTCTAAAAGTTACTACTGCTAGTTACAATGGGGAAATAGAGGATGAAGATTACTCCCTAAGGGCAAATTATAACAAGTTGTACAATAATAATTTGAAATGTACATTAAACAGGGCTCTAGAACTTTTCCAGCTTTCTCATCAGGACCCTCAGATTCCATTTCTCTCAGATTGTTCCACACCTAATCTACTCTAGCCTCCTTCACACTTCCTATTTTCCAGGGAGGCCTGGTCTGGGAGTTACACAATTAGACCTTTGAGGCTGCCTTTCCTTCTCTTTGAACACAAAAGAAGGGAACTTTTTCACTGCTGCTGGTACTCTGCTTCTTACTAAATGTGTTCTATGATTTAAGATTATGTTATAGAATCTTTTGATACCTTATTTTCTTCTTTAAGAAAATAAGATGTGCCATCCTTAAGAACTGTTAAGCACTAATGAGACAATATGTACGTACACTATGAAACATGGCAGACATTAAGCAAAACCATAGTCTCCACCAGCCATCCTGCTACCCCTATATACCCAGCCACCAACTGGTACAGATACAAGGTAAAGCTGGTAAACAGAATTGAAGATTACAGCCGTATTTCTCTGACCACACTTTTTACTATTAATCTACCCACACATTACAAGAGCAGAGAAGCAAGAAACAAAAAGTAAGCTAGGTTGTGGGTTCTAAGGTAGAATCATGATGTTGGGGAAGTCTTAAAAACAAGATAATGATAGGAAGGTTTCACTGGCTTTTTATTTAAAAAGAAAACAATATTCAACATAATGTACCAACCTTAAAAAAACAGACTTTCTAAATAGTTAAGTGTTGTTCTTATCTTGAATCCAAAAGAAAGTCACTTGTCTTATTAAGAAATAAAGAAACCGCAATGACAAAAAAATGTCCTTCCAGTCATTTTTGTGGCACTGCTAATTGTATCTCCTACTTAAAACACTAAGTTTACCTAAGTTCAAACTAGAAAATCATGTATATTGAAATATTCCTCATAAATAGTCATTTACATTCTATAAAAATAAACTAACAAATCCAGTGCAGTTTCATACCTTGTAGACATAGCAGACATAGCTCTTCTAACATTCGCATGCAGGGCTCATCTCTCTAGGCAAGATCCTTTTGTGTATTACTGTTTCCAACTAACCCTGAAATAATATCAGCTGAATCTGTTTTCCCCTCCCCTCCAGCTTTTCTGAGTAGCAGCAGCAATAAACAGTAAATGAAGCTACTACACAATTTTTCCCTTTTAGTTGAGCCAGCTTCTTTCAGTTGGTTGTTTCTAAGTTGCTCATGGCCAATCTCTCACATGTTTCTATCCCTTAACAATAGGCATGTTGTTTCCCAGCTTGAAAAATTAACATGAACATCCACACTGCACCAGCAGTTGTCAACTGCAGTCATTTTCTAGGTGGCCAACTGAAGGCCATGCACAGAGCTGCCTTTGTTGTGAGAAAAACAATTTCTCTGAAGTTTATGGTGCTACTGAAGCTGTTTTGTACTACACATTCCTCCCGGCTCAAATACATGCAAATGATAGCAAACATTCTTTGAGGAGTGTAGAGGACATGGAAAGGGGGATTAGTCTAGACAGCAAGGTAACAGACTGATCATTTCTTCTGTGTTCTTAGTTTCTACATAGGTGGTTTTCAAATTTTACCAAATTCTAAAGGAAAGAAATTAGTTTTCAAACTCACCTTCTTTGTTGTCCTTCTGAGTTATTGTAAGAATAATATATCAAGTAGCTTTTCTTTTGAGACTTGTTAATTATATTCTAATATGGTAAACTTCTAAGGCAAATAAACTTGGTTACAGTTAGAACAATGTTTATATACTGTGCTTCACCGGGTTTAAAAAAAAAAGTAAATAATGGTTATTATTTGATAATTCTTTTTCCGAAGAAGTAGAGAAACATTACCTTTTCAGAAGAACAGTAGATTAATGTTCTTAATCATCTAATGTCCAAAAATGGAAGAGATGTATTTTAATTAAACAACTACTTATTGTTTTGGAAAATCTCTCCTTTGCAATAAATCTAATTAAGCCAATGAGAAATCGTTCAACTCTAGAAACAAGATACAGAGGCTTGTATGTGATCAGCAAGAACAGGTATAGTTAAAAAGCAAATAACTTGAACCATCAGTAACTATTCTTCAAAATTTCAATCACTGGAAGTTAAAAAGTAACTTCTCGTGTTCATCTTTCAGAGGACAGATAACTGTCTAATATCAGATATTTGGTACGGAGTTCAGTAGCCTCTTCTATGAGGTGTGTGACAGTTTTGATTCCATCCCTTTCTGGCCTGCTGACAAGGAAAGGAAAGGTAGATGACTAGCAGTAGCTCACTCAGGCATGGAAAGGTCAGTAAGGTGATGGTGACCACAGAAAACCAGTCCATTTTTTTGTACATGCTCTTGAGATTGCAATGTTTGGGGCAACACATATCAAGGATGAAGTTATCCTCACAAAATGTGAGCTCTGGTGCATATTATTCTCAAATACCACATTGCATTAGGAGAATACAGTTTTTGAAAATGTCTTCATATGTCAAAGTCCCAGAAAGAGATTAAGCATAGACTCAGAAACAGTCTTATTCAAAATCCATTTTCATTTTGGAACTCTACAATAGCAATAAAACATGTACTTGTCTTCAATGCCTTAGAGATTTTTTTTTGTTTAAACAGTTTATTTCAAGCCTTTGTTGGAAAGATAGCCTTACCCAGTGCCTAATGACTGGCTTGAATAGAGAGAGGAATTTCTGGGACAAAGAGGTTAATAATGTTATAAGAAAATCACAACAGTGGTATTGTATGAAGGGCTCAAAAAAATTCACTAGCAACTCCCTAAATTCCTTAATCTCTTCATAAAAGAGCATCAAGTACTGCAAGTACTGTATTTTTAAGAGTTCAGGATCATCAGTCTGTTCAGTCTGTTCACTTTATTTCAGTGCCTAACACTTGCCTGGCAACATCTACCCCAGGGATGAGTCATCGGCCTTCTATAAACTCAAACAGGATTCCATTAAATAGTGCTGATTTATAATAAATGGAAATACTAGTTTCCAGTTCTAGTCCATTTTTCATTAACAACTGAACTCAATACCCTTGATATTAACTTTTTTTTTTTGCAGGCAATATATTATTCAGAGGCCTAATGAATGGTGAATTAGGAGTTACCTTTTTACATGTTTCACTGGTGCATTACAATTATACATAATAGTAGAATTCATTGTAACATACTCATGCATGCATATAACAATTTGACTTATTTCCTTCCCTTGTATCTCCCCTTTCCCTCCCCCTCCAGAGCCCCTTCCTCTTGTCTCCCTTCTGTTTTCTATTAATTGGTGCATTATAATTATGCATAAAGTGAAATTCATTGTGATATATTTGCACATACACATAGCATGATTTGGTCAATTTCATTCCCTAGTACCTCCCCTCTCCTTTTCCTCCCTGCTCCCCACACCCACTTGGACTCCATCTCTTTCCTCTGCTCTACTGATCTCCCTTATACTTTCATCAGATCCCTTTTTTTTATTCTTTTTTTCTCTCCAGCTTCTGCAAATGAGGGCAAACATTTGACCCTTGACTTCCTGAGTTTGGCTTATTTCACTTAGCATGATATTCTCCAGTTCTATCCATTTATCATCAAATGACATAATTCTGTTCTTTATGGCTGAATTAAATTCTAGTCATATGGTGATTCCATTCCTAGTCTTTTAAGGAATCTCCAAACTGATTTCCATAGTGATTATACTAATTTGCAATTTTCCTTTTTCACTTCATCCTCATCAGAATTTATTATTTGTATTTTTGATGATTGCCATTCTAAGTGTAATGAGAATTCTCAGTGGAGTTTTGATTTGTACTTCCCTTACTGCTAAGAATGTTGAACATTTTTTATATATAAAAATATGAAATGCTTCATGAATTTGTGTGTCACTCTTCTACAGGGATCATGCGAATCTCTGTATTATTCTAATTTTAGAATATATGCTGCTGAAACAAGCATGGAAATTATCTTTAAGTGACTTATATTAATCTTTTTCAACTATAAAACTCCCTCCTCCCCAATCAAACCAAGTGGTAAGTGCTATACCACTGAGCTATATCCCCAGCAAATTTTAAAATTTTACATTAACTAAATAATTTGGAAGCATTACTAATACTTTAGATGAATCACAGATTATGGAAAGTTTAAGCTTGAAAAAACCTTTGGCAATTAATTATGGAAACTAGATTCTTTTCCTGGGATGCTCCTTTAAATTCAAGGGAAACTTGTTTGAGTGGGTAGACCTGGGAATATGAAACAGAAAATAGTCTAATTCCAGAAACAACAACAGAGGCCAATACTACTAAAAAGACAGAGAATGAAGTTTAATCTTTTTACATTTAATCAAAGAAAATGAAGAATGAGGCATATTGACTTAAACTGAGGAATATGCAGAACTATCTTTAAGGAAAAAAAAAATTTACAGTATCTAACCTCTTCTTCCCCACTCAGTTTTAAATTAAATATCAAGGCAATGTACACTAAATGCCAAATGATATAACTAGATCCTCATTGTTCAATATGGACTACAGAGCATTTTAAATACGGCTAGTTAAATTCAAAGAATTAATACTAAAAAAGAGAATATAACATATTTCATTTAATGTTTATATTGATTATACGTTGAAGTATTTTTCATACTTTGGATTAAAAATATCATTTAAATTACTTTTACCTGTTTCTTTTTACCTTCTAAATGTGGCTACTAGAATGTTTAAAATTATGTGTGTTACTGGGAGTCATTTATGAGCCATATGTGAAATGAGTGAAGTTTAGACCATTAGGCAGGGAAGTTGCCCCGTCTTGGGAACTCCCAGGAGGAAACTCCCTGGTGCAAGAATGCCCACTTCATGCTGGCATCCTGACCTGCTCAAAGCTCAAGTTCAAATACAGCCTCCTGGATATGAGTGTAGCCAATCAACCTGTTTACTGCAAGACCCCCTGCCACACTGATCAACAAGCACCAAAACAAGACTCCTCCCACTGAAACCTTATCCCTGTCTTTGATGTACTCCTCCTTAAATAAAGAATTGGGGCCTTTTTCAGTTGTTTACCTCCAGTTCCTATCAGGACTGGAAGACCCATCAGGTGCTCAGCTTTTTAAATCTAATCTTTGCTTTTTGTCTTATTTCTTACTGATTATTTCAGACTTTTTATTTTCCCAGGCAGCTCACACCTGCTCTGTCCAGGTGCTGGTCACCTCATCATAGTATGTGGTCTGTATTATATTTCTACTGCATAAAAATAGACAAGGCAATTAGTTCTATAAAGTTAGAATAATAATTATCATGCAATATGAGATCAATAAAGTTGCATGAAGGCAAGACTTCACAAAGACATCCAGATTTAAAGGAAAGGATTCAGAAAAGGAGAGGAAAGTGCATTCCATGTTAGAAGAACCAAATTTTATAAACAGAATAGGAGATCTCTCGGACTCACTGAAAGAAAATCTTCATGTTATATTAAAGAGTATTTAGGCCAGAACAAATCAGAATCAATCCTGAAGATACACAGGTCCCATATGTCCACAGAGTCAGCAGAAATCAGGCCAATAAAATATGGCAGAAAAGTTTCGAAATTTACAATGCACAAGAAGGAATTTGGTTGTTTTGTTCGGTGCTCTATCACTCACAGCTTTTAGAGTGCCAGGCATGTGACATCTATCTAAAGTAAACATCTCTTGAATTAATGACTAGGTAAGTAATTCAACTACAGAAAGTGGTGGTGCTTTCCAGGTAAAATGTAAGGCAGGAACGCTGGGAGGAAAAGGCAGTAAAGAGTGTGTGTTAAAAGAAGGAGCAAACACCCATATAGATTATATCAGCACCTGCCAAAGCGCAGGTAGGTTTATTTGTTGTATGGCTCAGGGAATGAGGTGAAAAGGCTACAGCATGAAACCAACTGCTCTTCCAACTCTGCAGAATTTTGGATCTACTGCTTGAAGACTTGAAGTGAAGAACTAAATAAACTGTCCTCAGCATTCAAACTGTGATTTGGCTCCAAGGAAAAGCAGACAAGGCCATACCCAAATGGGCAGGATTAGGTCCCCTCTTCTAGGGTCACAGGCAAGCAGCAGCAGCACCCTCCCTGTGGACTACTGCATAGTCTTCCTTATAGAGGAGGAGGGAGAATATTTTTTTCTCTCCTGGTCTTCTGCCCTGCCTCTTCCTGAAGTATCTATAAACACAGTATCCTGACACACAGAAAGAAAGGCTTGACATAGTCTGATATGGAAGTTGTTAGGTGAAAAATGTGTGTGTATCCAAAGGTGGGGGAACTAAAATAGTTATCACTGGTGATTCTATTCTTTTTGGCAGTGCTGGGGTTGGAATCCAGGACCTCACACATGCTAGACAAGCATTCTACCAGAGACCTGTATCCCAGTCCTATTCCTAATTGTCCAGATCTTCCTATGCTTTAATAGCAACAGGGAATTAGTTTTGTAGTAAAGGAAAACAATAAAACAACATATACAGAGTCTCTGAAAGAGAAAATTGTGACCCGAGTTTTCTATATATCTAAGTAGTAATTTACACGTGAAGGCAAAAGAAAGAGATTAGTCATGTTTTATCTAAATTTGAATTATGCCTATTTGAAATAGTATGATCTACAAAATGTTACATAATGTCAATTTCTAGTGACTTTTTAATTTTTTAATTGCAAATTACTAGCCAGGTGGAGTGGCCCATGCCCGTAATCCCAGTAACTCTGGAGGCTGAGGCCACAAGTTTGAGGCCAGCCTGGGCAACCTAGCAACCTAACAAGACCCTGTCTCAAAATAAAATAAAAAGGTCTGGATGCAGCTCAGTGGTAGAGCATTTGTGTAACATATATGAGGTCCTGGGTTAAATCACCAGTATGAGAGAGGAGGGAAAGAGAGAGAGAAATTTCTGCTTAAGAAGTTGTCAAGCATTGGTAGGGTTGCAAATTAGTGCAGCCACTCTGGAAAGCAGTGTGGAGATTCCTTAGAAAACTTGGAATGGATCCACCATTTTACCCAGTTATCCCTGCGCCTATACCCAAAGGACTTAAAATCAGATTACTACAGTGATGCAGCCACATTAATGTTCATATTGATGCTCAATTCACAATAGCTAGATTGTGGAACCAACCTATATGTCCTTCAATAGATGAATGGATAAAGAAACTGTGGCATATATACACAATGGAATATTACTCAGCCATAAAGAAGAATAAAATTATGGCATTTGTAGGTAAATGGATGATGTTGGAAACTGTTATGCTAAGTGAGATTAGCCAATCCCAAAAAACCAAAGGCTGAATGATCTCTCTGATAAGTGGATGATGATACATAATGCGAGGTGGGAGGGAGGCAAGAATGGAGGAAGGATGAATTGCATAGAGGAAAAAGAGGGGTGGGATCGGGGTGGGGGGGTAAGAATAATAACAGAATGAGACAAACAATATTACCCTACGCACATGTATGATTACACAAATGGTATGACTCTACTTTGTTTACAACCGGAGAAACAACACTATACTCCATTTGTGTACAATAAATCAAAATATATTAATAAAAAAAAAGTTGTCAAGCATTAAAGCTACATGACAGTGTAATACTTTAGGTAAGCAGAAATAGTTACCATTTTATAATTTGGCCATATTTTTTAAACCAGGCCATGTGTTTGTGCACAGGACTACTTAATGAGAATTTTCAAGAAGAGCAGACTATTCTAACATTCACAATTATAATTTTAAAATATTTTTCTATAATACACCAATATCATCCAATCTTTTATTAAGTGGGCATGCTTATGCTAATATTGAAGTTAGATGTGCTATGTCAATTTAGGAAAGAACATTGTAAAATATTAGAGATAATAATAGCATAAACACTTTTTGAGTGTCAGATACTTCTACATGATGTACACTCATTACTTGTTCTAATATTTAGCTTGTAACAGGTCTATGAAAAGGTATTTTTATTATCCCCCATCTATAGATGAGAAAACTGGGGCTCAAAAAGGTAAGTTACTTGCTCAGGAACACACAGCTAGTAAAACAAGAGAGTGAAGATTTGTACATACACAGGTTGACACCACAGACTTCCCTGTTAACAGCCACGTTCTACTGCATTTCCAATGCTGAGGAAATGAAAAGCAAGACTGAAGAAAAAACAATGGGCTAAGTATTTATGAGCTCCCAGAGCATAATATATCTTTTACCCATACAACTACGGGAAAATTACTCTTACATTACATATGTTAAATGAATGAACAAATGAGAAAGAATGCTACAGCTACTAAGATGCTTATTAAAGACTTTCAGAGGTTTTAACGACTGGAATGGTTGTTAAAAGAATTTAAAGGCAGAATTGTGTCCAAATAAAGATATGATTTCAAGATAAAATGCAAATGATAATTCTCAATATAGTAACATAAAATGATAATCTGAAAATATGTAAAATCCCAGATCATACCAACAATGCCAGGAAACGGGAGGAAATGTTTCAAAGCTACAGATCTAACAGAGAGGAAACAGAAGATATTATTTATGATTGATATAAATAATTTAAAAATTTCAGGTTAAAAAATATCTTTTAACAGTTTTAAGGACTGATATCAAAATGTCAAACATTGAGTTCCTTTCAAATCACATAAGAAATACTTAAAATGTAAAGTCAGAGGGTTGGGGATACACGTCTGCGTTGGAGTGTGCTTAGCATGTGCAAGGTCCTGAGTTAATCCCCAGCACCACAGAGAGGAAAATTTTTTTCAGTTAGAAAGAAATCAAAACTTAGAGGAAAAAATAGCAAGGAAACATTAAAAAAATAAACATTACAGATTACCAGCTATACAGTAAATATACTTTATTAAATTCACCCAAAAAAAATCTCTTGGATATGATTTTAGATGTCCACAAGTGATATACTTAAACAGATTTAGAAAGCTTAAGAGGAAAAGATAAAAAGAAAACAGGGACTACATCCAAGTAGAATCCAAGAGTTGTAAAAACATCACATGAAAAAGAAGATAACATTTTTTACAATCCATAACAACTCATACAACTTTATGTACTTAGTGCTAAAATACATATAAAGTAAAAAAAACTTTAAAATGCAAAAGGAAATGAACATCAAGTACAGAAGAATAGGGAGACTTCTTTAGACATGACATTATAGACATTATGACATTATAGACAAAAATGTGAAGTTAAATAAAGGTTGGTGTCAAATAATATATGCCTTATCTATGATAAGCAATTAAAACTTAAAAACAAAAGTCAAATGATTTTAAAATATTTTAAAGAATGTTCTTTTGCATATTGTATGAAGGGTGAAAGGACTGAAACTAGGAAAATTGTCTTCCTGACTGAATGGCAATCATAATCCCACGGCCCACAGAAGTCCAGCAATTAAGTGCATTTCTAGGAAAGGTTGCCTTAAGAAATGCCGGTCCCATCTGGATACACCCTATTTGTACAGCCTTTTACTCTTTCCCAAGTGCTTTCAAATTCCTATCACTTTCAATACTACAATAAATAGGAAGGGATAGTGACACTAAGGTGAGAATCAAAGAGAAACTGTTGGAAGCAAAGAAAGGAAGATGACTCAAGGAGGGAAATTCCAGTTGCTCTAATAGGATGGCTGGTGTATAAAATGCTCTTCATATGCCAGTTAAGAAGTACTCTAGCCTTTCTTCTCCCTCCAAGAAGAGTACCAAAGGTGAAGCAGCAGCAACAGCAGCAATAAAGAAACAGAATGAATGTGAAGGGCCTGGCTATAGTCTTGGCTGTCATAATCTGTGTTACGATTATTGAAGGTATATGGTACTTTTTGCTTCTCAGTCTATAAATTCTGTTCATAATGTTTAAAATGTCTTTTCTATCACTTCTATCCTAAAGTAAATGGTAAATTTTTATTGAATCTCACACATTAGAAGTTACTTACAGCTTTGGCAGAAAATGTTGGAAATGTTTAAGGCACTAGAGATGAATCAAATCTAGAGATGATAAACTTCATGGGAATTTTTTTTTGGTTATAATATCTGACAAGATGTTTTACAAACAGCTTTAAATGTTTCTAAAGAAAACTTTATATGGAATTACGTTAACTTCCTGAAAAAATTCTTAAGTATAAAAGCAATAAACAAACAAGCTTCACCTTTAATAAAAGTCTTTCATGTGTCCTATTATTATAAATTTGTTTACAAATTTAAAAAGAAAATCATCAACATCTTTCTGAATTTCTTTACCAATAAATGGTATCGAGTGCTATTTGACAAATTACTACAAATTACTATCTTTATCCTTCATGAAAATTCTTCTCACATTAACCACCAGGATAATAAATCATAGCTATCTGTTGCAATCAGATGTATGACTAACCAATATTCTGATCTTCCCTAGGCTTTCCTATGTTCAAAGGGGGACGCTGTCTTTGCATAGGCTCTGGAGTAAGAGCAGTGAAAGTGACAGATATTGAGAAAGCCTCTATCATCTACCCAAGTAACAGCTGTGACAAAATTGAAGTGATGTAAGTAATGCACCTTCTGAAGACTACAGTGGTGGAGGCTTTTTTATTTGTTTTCCCATACAAAGTTTAAGACTCATTTTTACCTTCCCTTAACAGTATTACCTTGAAAGCACATAAAGGACAACGATGTCTGAATCCCAGATCAAAGCAAGCAAGCTTTATAATCAAGGTAGGTTATTTGTTACTCCCATGTTAGAATCTGTTTTATTCAGGAAAGAGTTTCTGAGAAAAGAAAACAAACAACTGCAGAAAGATTCTGCTATAATTCCATGTGAAATATTCTATTGAAGGGGACCTTGGTTCCTACTATATGTTTTTATATGCCAACCCTTAATTGCTGAGGAAACAAGAATAGCTCAGTAAATAAAACTCTCATTTTCTTATTACAGCAAATTGAAAGAAAGAATTTAAAATATCGAAACAAATGAAGTTCTGGAAAAGAGGATTTGATAATCAAGAACAAGTTTAATTTTGACTACTGAAGTGTAAGAATTCTGCAATAGAAAACGGACTTCCTCTTGCCTATTGCAATATACACTCATGCACTTCTATGTTATAGAACCTTTGAGGAGATTTGATTCATGTTACTATTTTTGCTGTGAGTGAAAACTTTTCTATTTCTAAAAGGCATCTGTGTGCATTTGAGTTATATTTCATATTGCTAACTATGGTTACAACTGAGACATTAATTACTAGAGACAAGCCCTTATGAATCAAAAGCATCCATGTAGTAAAACATTCCTCCAATAATTTCTCACACAATTTATACATTTCTTTCCCCAAATATCATGTAACACATAAGTATCTAGGAAAAAAACTTCTTTTTTGGTGGGGAAGTACTGGGGATTGAACTCAGGGGCACTCGACCACTAAACCACATCCCCAGACAAATTTTGCATTTTGTTTAGAGACAGGGTCTCACTGAGTTGCCTTGTGTCTCACTTTTGCTGAGGCTGGCTTTGAACTCCAAGACCCTCCTGTCTCAGCCTCTGGAGCTGCTCAAATTACAAGGTGTGCCACCATTCCCAGCTAGGAAAAAAATTTCATATGCATGTATGTATGTATGTAATTCAGGAAATGTACCATGAAAAAAATTATAAACTACAGGAAACTAGTTAGCACATAAATATATCTAGTAGCTGCACTGGTCTTTGATTTTTTTTTCAACTTTTTTTCAGAGATGTTTTAGAGCAAAGAGGATATGTTTGTTTGGTGTACATTTTGGTTTAAAATTTGTTAAAAATGACAACAAAATCTTGGACACATTTTAAATATAAAATGTTTTTGCCCACCAAAGTAAAATGCTGAAAAATAAATAAATAAATAAATAAATGCATATATCTGGCAATCATCTTTACTTTCTGTGATTTTCTTAGAAAAATATATATTCACTTCTTTATAGTCATGCTTATACTATAAAATCTAGGGATACCTAAAACTGTTTTCTCTGAAAAGAATCGAAATCATCTTTCTCTAACAAGCTACAACAACTCTTTTCAAAACTGAAAAAAAATATGCTTTCCAGAACACTGGAAATGTCTTTAGCAGTTCTACCTTATGTTTTAATAGCACACTGCTCCTTGTCATCATGAAGAATTGTTCAGAAATACAGCATAAAGGGTAGCTGTGAAGGGTGGCTATTTGGTTTGACTTGAGGTAGGGGTTATCCTAGCTGAAAACCCCCTTCTTATTTGGGGCAGATTCCATATTAGCTGAGTCTTGGTGAGAGGCTGAAAAGGAAGAAACCAAAGGGAGGAGATCTCCCCAGCAGCCAGAACAAAGCAGGCAGCACCATAAAAATATGACAGGTAATAAAATCATCAGAAGCAGCAGCAGTAGAGAAAGTCATACGGTAGCGTCTCCCTGTTCCTGTAGCATGACTTTGACTAGTCCTTCCTGCCACCCAGCTCCCTTAGGTCGTTGGTTCATTTTCCAAGCCTGATTCTCCAGTCTTTCTGAATTTCTTCAACTAACAATTAAATTCCCTTTTTCCTTAATCTAACCAAAATCCTTGACTGAGAAAGCCTTCTTTATATAGTAATCTCCACATCTGAACAATGAAATATTTGTTATAGAATTATAATTAGGTATATTTCTCTGTATATTATATGTAATATGTTTATATTAAATAATTTCTACATAGAAATGAAACTTTCTATATAAATTCCTTGGAAAGCTTTAAGATCTGAATCTAATCTTTGTCTATTTACAGTGGTTTTTAAAAAGTATCTTTAAAAGCATAATTTTACTAAGTTAATGCTGCATGATACATTTTGTTTTTCTTTTTGTTTCTAAGGTACTGGGATTAAATCCATATTCTCCCACATGTTAGGCAAGTGCTCTACCACTGAGTTATACCCCAAGTTCTTTTTATTTATTTTTTGATACAGGGTCTCCCTGAGTTGTCCAGGCTGACCTCAAACTCATTCCTTCTGCTTCAACCTCCCATGTAGCTGGAATTGAAGACGCGTGCCTCTTGCTTGCCAAATTTGCTAATTTTATGAAGTAGATTATATATCATAGGCCAGTGAATTATTATTGAGAAGATAGCACATACCTATACTTCTTCATAGAAAAATAAACACATGAATAAGTAACAGTCCAGTCAAGGTTCCTCTCACCTATGTTTAGTATTTGCTTTCCCACAAATGCAAGTTCAATATGGAAGCCACTGCAGTCCTAATCTATAGTACGATGCCTAGCACATATCAGACCCTACTGAACGGCAACAGAAACTAAGGGAAAAGGATCTTATGACCCCAGAATTGCATGAAGGAATACAGTGTTAAGAAAGTACAAGGTGATTTTCTGGAACAATAACTAGAGTAATTTGTTGGAGTGAAAGATAAGGAGTGTCAAGTCTAGCTAAACAACCTTTCCCTTTTATTCTGTACAAAATGGGGATTCATTAAATATTCATCAATGAGAGAATGACCCTATCACAAGTTATTCTAAATTATTCCAGGAATGGCAAAAAGGGTTGACTGGAAGTAGGAAAAACTAAGGAAGGGAAAATGAGTTGGGAATATGTTGTAATTGCTCAGGACTTTATTTCCAAATTCAAGTCATTCTCATACCACCTTTATGATTCTTTACTATATCTCTGTTCAATCTTCATAATATTTTTGAAAATTGTGTACCACTTTATTTCATGTACATTTACATGAAAAGCAGGTTTTCACTACTGTCCACGTGAAATGAATGTTACATGCTATAGAAATAAAATGATAAAGCAAAAGAAAAAGAAAAATACTAAATTCCAACTAGATAGCTTTGCATGTCAAATGTTCTGAGCTTAAGCCTGGTCTGCATTTTTTAAAAAGGAGATGAACATAGTTGGTAAAGTGTTTGAAAGCCATGCTAATACCACATTGATTTAATCAGAAGGACTAAAGTTAAAGAAAGTAATTCATTGCTATCAAATGTCATTATCAATGAGCCACCTGGTGTTACTGTCCCATACTTTGGAAGAAACTCGTCTGTGGAAAGTAATAAGGGCCTTCTGCAGTGAATTAAAAAGAACTGCTACATGACCCAGCAATTCCACTCCTTTATATATATCAAAAGGTTTAAAAAAAAACTTATATACTAATGTTCATAGCAGCACTAAGCAATAGCCAAAGGTAGAAACAACCCAAATAGCCATCCACAGATGAACTGAAAACCAAAATATAGCTATATGCAATGGAATATTTTTCAGTCATAAAAAGGAATGAAGTTCTGATAAATCCTACAATAAGGATGAACCTTAAAAGCATTATGCTAAGTGAAAGAAGCCAGATACGAAAAACCATAGTTTGTTTTTGCAGTGCTGGGGATCAAACTCAGGGCCTCAAGCACACCAGCAAGCATTCTACTACTGAGCTAAGTCTCTAGCAGGACCATATAGTATATGATACTATTTTATATGAAATATCTATTATAGGTAAATCTTTAAAAAATAGGCAGTAGATCTGTGTCTGGCAGGGCTCTGGGGAGGGTTTAATGGGGAATGACTGCTTAACAGACATGGGGTTTCTGTTTTAGGTAACAGATTAAGAAATCTGTTTCAGATTAAGAAAAAGTCCTGGCACTAGATTATGGTGATAGTACACTGTGAGTGTACTTAGCACCACTAGTAGTATACCTCTTCTTTTTTTTTTTTTATACTGGGAATTGAACCAAGGAGTGCTCAACCACTGAACCACATCCCTAGCCCAGTAGTATACTTTCAAAGAGCTAAAAAGGAAATTTATGTTAGGAGTATTTTACTACAATAAAAAAAGTCTAAACTAAGGTAGTAATGGTGAAAAAAAGAAGTCAGAAATACACTGTATTTGTAAAACTAAAACAATGTGACTTTTCAAACATTTCTGTTAAGTATAGCTATTTTTCATAAAAGCATGCTATTTATGTTAATATGCAATGGGCTTATCATTATGTTCCACTAACACCAATTCTCTACTGTCTCTGAGACACAAAAACAACTTTCTATTGAACATCTTCAACATCCCCTCGTTGGTTCCTTCACTTCTGCCTAGGCTTCTAAGTAAAATCTTAAAACCTTTCCATAATCACAGGTACAAGTATCCCGTTTCTTTCAAATCCTTTCAAATCTGATACACACTCCAATTGATGCTGGTCAGGCTGATTGAGCAAGAGAAATTGTTATCATCCAAAAAGAGTACTCTTCATTGCCAGAGAGATGACTATATTTCTAAAATCTCCCTGTAGCCAGAGAGATGGCTCTATTTCTGAAATTCTGGCCAGTGAAAAATTCATTAACCTTTTCTTTTAAAAAAAAAAAAACCTTCTTAATCTACTATCATCTCTGAAATAACCTGAAAGATAGATGGATTAGTATTATAACGTACACTTGAAGATTAAAAACAAAAACAAAAACTGAAGCACAGACAGGCCTAATTTGTCCAAGATCAGAGAATAAGTGAAAGAACTACATACTGTATGCCTCGATTCCCAGACCTTCTCCTTCATCCCATCACGTGTAAGGAAGGTAAAACACTACATTGTCTAAAATGTATCTGAACAGGAGCTATTCCCAGCCCTCCCAAGCATGATTATAAGGATCTACCCACTCACTTTGGCAGCACTCACTGTGTCCTCTGCTCAAGCTGTGGATGTTAAGACACATGGAAATTTAAAATATAAACCAACATTACTAAACACTGAGCAGCTAAGGGAATGTTCTGAGAGCTCGAAGTCAAAACCATGAAGTTCTCCTTTGTCCTCCTCTCCCATATTTACCAGAGTACCCTATCCCAGCTGAGGGGATTTCCAGCCTACTGAAGTTCTTCTTTTTGCTCACTTTTTAGGAAATTTCTTCTAAGCACTGTAGTTTCTCAGAAAGCTCCCCCAACCAACCCCATCTGTCCTTACAAGCCTGTCAGGGCAGATTATTCTGTCTTTATGCCATAATCAGAGGCTTAAGATAAATCAACGACAGTTGAAACTGAAACTAAAATGGGATATTTCCTTACTCTCATTTTCTTTCAAATCTAGACTTGGATCAGTGAATATTAGGAAAGTGAATATGCCAAACTCCTTCCAAGAACTGAGAGAAATATGAATTTAAAAAGATTTATCATTTAGATTTTTCCCTTATCAGAAGCAAATCCATTTTACTAGATGAAAGTCTACTGGGTTCTGTGGACCCCTGCCTCATTTCTCTTCCTTTTGCCCTTCCCAATTTCCCACGGCAAAATCCACTGACTTAACTACTTAAACGTTTAGTTCTGCACAAGAAGTAAAATCAAGAATCAATAAATGGAATGGATTCAAACTAAAAAGCTTCTTCTTAGCGAAGGAAACAATAATGTGAAGAGAGAGCTTACAACATGGGAGAAAATCTTTACCACATGCACCTCAGAGCACTAACCTCCAGGATATATAAAGAACTCAAAACATTTAACACCAAAACACAAATAACTCAATCAACAAATGGGCTAAGGAATTGGACAGACACTTCACAGAAGAAATGCAATCGATCAATAAATATAAGAAAAAATGTTCAACATCTTTAGCAATTAGAGAAATGCAAATAAAAACTAAGATTTCATCTCACCCCAGTCAGAATGGCAATTATCAAGAATACAAACAACAATAAATGTTGGTACACTCATACCTTACTGGTGGGGTTGCAAATTGGTGTAGCCACGCTGGAAAACAGTATGGAGAGTCCTCAGAAAACTTGGAATGGACCCACCATTTGACCCAGCTATCCCACTTCTCGGTTTATACCCAAAGGACTTAAAATTAATATACTACAGTGATGCAGCCACATCAATGTTCATAGCAGCTCAATTCACAATAACTAAACTTTGGAACCAACATTTTAGGTGTCCTTCAACAGATGAATGGATTAAAAACAAAAGTGGTACAAATACACAATGAAATATTACTTGGCCTTAAAGAAGAATTAAACTATGGCATTTGCCAGTAAATGGATGGAACTGTAGAATATCATGCTAAGTGACATAAGTCAATCCCCAAAAACCAAAAGCCAAATATTTTCTCTGATATGTGGAGACTAATTAACAAGGGTGAGGGTGGCTAGGGAAGATTAGAGTTACTTTAGATTAGGTAGAGGGGAGTGAAGAGAGGGGAAGGGACAAGGGGGCAGGATGGGTAGTAGAGTGAAACAGACATTATTACCTCATGTACATATATAACCATACAACTGGTAAGATTCTACATCATGTATAACCAGAAGAAGAAGAAATTATACTCCATTATAAATGATGTATCAAAGTGTATTCTACTATCATGTATAATTAATTAAAATTTATTTTTAAAGTTTAGTTCTGTTCTAGTCCCTAGATTAACCTAGTATTTAGCACTCTAGCATTTCTATCTGCCCCAAATGGAAATTCACTCCCTATTATGGTGATGTAGTTCCTACATTTGAGGTTCCAAATCTCATGTATGCCCAGTTTGGTGATATGGGTTTCATTCTTGGCATATGATGCCAAGTTTTGTATGAGTACCTGCCAGGTACACTGACCTAATCGTAGGATGGAATCACTGTTATTCCCTAGCCTATCCCTAAAATATTGAATTCTACCTATGAAAGCCTGCCCATATATTTTTCTAGATTCCAACTATCAACTGCCTCACTACTGCAGGGTGATGCCTGCAAAAAAACACACGCACTATATCCCTTGAATGCTATTACATTTTACCTGTCAGGTCTATCATGTGTTCCACTATATGGGAATCACATGCTTCCTATTGTTGTCGTCTACTGTAATAATCAGCACGCACTACTGAATACTGAGAAACCAAGTTTTACCTCTATTTATTATCCAGCTGAAACTATGCTAATTTCAGTTATCATTGTTATCACTGTTATCAGTTCAATGGCTGACATGTTTTTGCCTCTGCTTTGCATTTGTCTCCTGGAGCTGAAGCCTGTATTAAATCAACTTGTTATCTCCTGTCTCAAACCATTCTCCCAAGGTCTGTCTCTAGTCATACTCCATTTTAAATTTATTTCTTCAAAGGTAGCCTTTGTTATTTGCATAATGCTATCCTTTCCTCACACCATTCTAGATATCATCTTATGATATTTTCATTCAGGGACTGACTCTAAAAAAATGAAGCTTGTTTTAGCACACTAGAAATCAGATATCCAAATGACTAGTGTTTCTCTCAAAATACTTACATTGGAAGCTAATTCATTTATTCTAATGATATTATGAATGGCCAAAGTATTTATGGAATTCTTTGCAATTTGCCAGTTCCATACCTTTGACCTTGTCCAAGACCAATCCTATTGCTTTTTAGTACTTGATTAAGAGGCATTGCTCAGCTAAATCACCTGTCATCAGAAACAACTTGCTATTACCAAAAATTAACTTACCTAAAAAGATGAAAAACTGCTCTTTACTGAGAATTAAGAGACTTATTAAAATATACTTTTGTGAAAGTAATCACAAAAATTTAAAATATTGGGAAAAGGTATCAGTTATAATAAACGGATGGCAACGTGTGTGCGACCTAATACAAATATCAAACCTCTCAAGATTCTTCTTCCATCTATGAAATGAAAATAACTTTACTACCTTCTTCAAAGCATTATTGTGGGAGAAAATGGCAAAGTCTAATACTTCTGAAACCTGTAACAGTAAATAATGTCAAATATTCCCATTCATGCCTTACTCTTTCAAATTATGGCTGATGCAGTGTTGGAGAATGCAGACTGGCCTCTCACCTCCCGCCCTCCCTCTCTCCTCATGGAATCTGCCCTGCTTAGTCCCTGAAGTGAACTGTAGTTTCCTGCCCTCAGCATTAATAGTTTCTTTTACTACTGCCTAGAGGATTTCCTGACTTGGATGCCTCTGTCAATGTGACAAATAGAAAAAAATAAATAAAAAAGATTGATGTAAAACACATTAAGGCCTACTTACTTAAAAACTGTACTTAGGACTCTGACTTAAAGATTAACTTGATATTTTATAGGAGGCAAAAGTGAGAATTAAACTTCCATTTTCAAAACCTTTTTCTGTGTGCAATAAAGTTCTATTTTTCAAGAAACAGTTTATGTTTTGGAAAGTGAAACCTAACTCACTCTTACTTAAAAGAAAGGGCAAGGGGAAATTCCATAACTCAGAGGCTACAATAAATACAAACAATACCTTTGATTTTGCAACAGGGAACTTCCCCAAAGACTAGCCAGCAGATTTTGCTGAATCAATTATAATGTTATCCAATCAGAGTTAAGGAGGGAAAATGCCTTTGCATATAAATACTGCATACCAGCTCCACATTTTATGAGATATTCCTCAACTGCTTAAACATTCTGAGCCTATAATAGAGGAAGCTCTGGTCTCTGCACCATGAAACAAAGAGCTGTTTTTATTTTCTGCCTCATCTTCCTGACTCTGAGTGGAATTCAAGGTAAGGAATACTAAGGGATATTTAATTTATAAAATCATAAAGCAGAAGTGGGTATAAATTCTATATACAATATAGTAATAGTATATTTTCAAATTTCACTGTGTGTCTAAAAAAGAGAGGGAAATAAGCAGAGAGTACCTCTGATCACAGTTTATATGAATGAAGTAAGTGAAAAAAGTAGAATAAAATGAAGAGGGAAGAGAAGGAAAAGATTTTTAAAAGAGACAGAGTGGTGGTGCCTGCCTATAATCACAGCGACTCTGGAGGCTGAGGCAGGAGGATTGCAAGTTCAAAGCCAGCCTCAGCAACTTAGTGAGGCCCCAAGCAACTCAGCAAGACCCTGTCTCTAATAAAATATTTTAAAAGGGCTGGGGATGTGACTCAGGGGTTAATTGCCTCTGGGTTCAATCCCTGGTACTAAATTTAAAAAAAAAAAGAAAGAAAGGAGGATAGAGAGAAAAAAATGTGAGGAAATGAGAAGAGAATAAGACACCAATACCTCCTTACCTAGCTAAGCCTGCTTCATCACATGAACTGTGCCCAAGGGTGATTTTATAATCAATAAGTTGTAATTCTCCTCTTCCAAATATTATTATATTATATTATTATTATATCATTCAGACCTGTGTTACAACAGGAAACATTCCCCCTCATATTAAGTGACTACATGACAATATAGGGGTATGTGTTCCACTAAGTACTACCAATCCACGTGTCTAAAATGAAGCACTGTGCTAACTTTCCCTTCTATCTTGTTGCTTTTCTTGCAGGAATACTTCTCTCGAGAACAACACGCTGCAACTGCATCAAGATTAGTAATCAACCTGTTAACCCAAAATCCTTAGAAAAAATTGAACTTATTCCTTCAAGTCAATCTTGTCCACAAGTTGAGATCATGTGAGTAGAATTCCATCTAAGGTCACCTCCCTGATTGTAAAAATATATTAAACATGTCTTAATAATCACAAGAGATCAGTAAAGGGTTTCTGATATATAGCTGAGGAAAACACCTAGTGAAACTTAATTGACTGACTTTGGCACTGTGTATTCCATCCACTTTGTAGTCCCAACATTGTTTAAAATATTTTCACTCCTACTTACTTCTACAGTGTCACAATGAAAAAGACCGGAGAGAAGAAATGTCTGAATCCAGAATCTAAAGCCATCAACAGGTTACTGAAAGCACTTAGTAAAGAAAGGTAGGTTTGCTGTTGCTTGCAGAACTGCTCTTTGGGGAATGGAAATCCTGGGAAGTTAGCCACATTTGCATCAGGCTTTGCTGTGAGACCCTTGGATTAAAGGTATGGTACTACCATGCCTTTTTCTATTAGCATTTACTCAGACGTGATGACTGTGGAGCAGTAGGAAACTCACCTTTTACCTGAGGATCCTTGGGTTATCCATAAACTCAGTATATTTTAAGCAGAATACAGATGAATTCCAGAGTCTATGCAACTTTTATAATTCTTTTTTTCTTCTTACAGGTCTAAAAGATCTCCTTAAAACCAGAGATAAGCAAAATCACTGCAGTGCTGATAAGGATGGACCAGAAAGAAGCTATCTCTACTACTTCCCTACAGAGAGTGTATGACAAGTTCTAACTGTCCCTGGTTTGCAGTTCTCCTGAAAGATGACCAATGACAGTCACCAAATTAGCTGCTATTCCTTCTGAGGGACAGTGGATGGTTCATTATCCTGAGTTAGTAATCTCTTTAGTAATAAGACTTACTAGTTCTATTACTAATAGCTAGTAATAGCCCTAATAACTAGTAATAACTCTGTCCTGGCACTATACCATAAGCTATGTTGAGGTGCTACCTTCTCAGCAAAAGTGCCAAGTCTTCCTCACCTATCCTATCTGCTAAGGGCTATTAAGGGATCCTTTTTACTTCTGGATTTATCAAATTCTTTGATTCTCAAATAACTAAAGGTATACAGTCAAAGGTATATCTGCTTATTAATGAATAACCTTTACTTCATGAGTTTTTACTGCCATTCTCCCAAGGGATTCATATTTTTTCAGTGGTTACATACACATAATTCCAAATACCTACAGAAAGTTAGGTATGTCTGGAAATTATGTGCAAATATTGTTATTTAATGAAAGACTATGAAAAGAGTTTTTAGACATATATTTTTATATTGTTTTCAATGTATATGAAATAATTTGTATAATTTAGGAACTACAGACCAATGAATTAGTGAGGGGATTTTTAAAACTATGTTTATGCTTTGCATGTTATGTAAGACAAATGTGTTGAATGATTTTCAAAATGAAAATGATGTGCTGTCCTGGAAATATGAAGAAAGGTTATGTAACTGTTGCAAGACCAAGAAGGTAATAAAGTAATTATCACTAAGGTGAAGTGTCTTGTGGGTCTTTGACTAGAACATTTATTTCACAAGGAGCTTATATTGGAAAATCTATGGCCTAGAGAAGCTGGGATGGGTAGAGGACAATTACCACACTCCTTCCAATGTTAGTCTCCTGAAAGGCCCATTATTTAAGGTTCCTACATAACTGATGTAAGTGTAAGAGAACTTGATCTATTTCAGACCAGTATAACCAAGTTTCTATGAGACACCGCCCTCTGAACATTTCATAAAGATTTCAGATTCCAAAATATCTCAAATTCATTCTCTTCTGTCCTAGATCTGTTTCTTCTCCTCTATTCTAATGTCCTAGTTTAAAACTGCACCATCATCATCCACACAGTTCCCAAACCAGAAACAGAAACAATTCTATAGTACTACTACTCCCTCACTTCCCACATCCCATTAGTTACTAAGAAGGTATCTCCAACAGATTTGGTTGAGAAATTATTAGTGTCTAGAATATGTAAAGATTCCCATGGATTAAAAAAAAAAGGAAAAGACAAGTTGGAAAGTGGAGAACAGAAGTGAATCAGAATTTCACACACACAAAGAAAGGCACAAGCCCCGTAACATGAGAAGATATTCAGCCTATTTTATTACTATGATTATTGTTGGTACTGGGGATGGAACCCAAGGACACTTCACTACTGAGTCAAATCCCGTTTTTCAATTTATTTAAAGTTGTCAATGGAACTTTATTTATATGCAGTGCTGAGAATTGAACCAGTGCTCATACATGCTAGTCAAGTGCTCTACCACTGAGCTATAACACCAGCCCCCCAACCCTTTTCAATATTTTATTTAGCAACAGGGTCTGGCTAAGTTGCTGAGAGCCTCACTAAATTGGATTTCAGTGACTTTCATGAAGCTACTCATCTCTGAGAAAGATCTGAACTGAGAGCTGAACCATATACATACCAGAACTTTTCTCCATGCTAGGATAAAAACTTAATGACTTGTATTAAAATTCATTGCCCTGTACTACATACATTTCAGGTTACCAAATAATGGTGTGCTAGTCATTATTAGTTTCTTTGCTTACCCTTTTTCCTTCCACCATCCCTCAACAATCAGGGTGATACTTTTAAACATAAATTGGATTACAGCTCTCCCTTGCCCTCACTTTTTCAATAGCATCCCATCACATTTGCAATGAAACCTAGTCCTTCGTCATAGTCTGTAAAGCTTTACATAACTCCTCTCCACCAGTCCTATCATTCTGTTCTTCCACCTTTCTACTTTAACCACATTGGCCTCCTAAAGCATTACTAATACAGCAAACATATTCCCATAATTTTCACAACTCATTCCCTCAGTTTTATTTAGGTCTCCACACGTTACCATCTCAGAGAGGGCTTTCCTCGCTAAACTATTAAAACAGTACCATTTCCATCACTCTCCCTCTTTTATCCTCCTTTAATTTGGTTTATTGCCCTTATTACTACTGGTAAATGTGTATTTCCAATCCTTTGGAAATCAGCGTTACCTCTAAGGACAGGCCAACTTTCCAAAGGCCTTAGATAATTCTTAAACCTCAGGAGAAAGTAAATTTAGAGCCACGTTTCATGACAAAAACCTGTAGTTCTAGCTACTTAGGCAGCAGTTCAAGGCCTACCTTGCCTACACAGCAAGATTCTGTTTCAAACATAAATAAACTAAACTTGGAAATGAAGAAGAGCTTACTAGTTTTAAGTCTCTGGATAGGCACAGAAGGAACAATGACCTTCTTCCATTACAGTATCCAATATATCTATTTTGGGGGGGGGGGCGTACCAGGGATATAACTCAGAGGCACTTGACCACTGAGCCTTATTCTGTATTTTATTTAGAGACAGGGTCTCACTGAGTTGTTTAACGCCTTACTTTTACTGAGGCTGGTTTGAACTCTTGATCTTCCTGTCTCAAACCTCCCAAGCCACTGGGATTACAGGTGTGTGCCACCATACTGGCTGAAGAGATTTTTAAGAAGGCTTTTAAAAAGATGAACAAGAACTATGACCGCATTTCCTAATTTTTCTCTTCATCTGCACCAATCCATAATCCCCTCTGGAATTACCCAAGGCCAGTCTGTTTACTTGTTCAATAAATATTCAAGCAACTATTATGTGCCAGGTACTGTCTTCAGTGCTTAAGGGATAGTTAGCAAGCCAGCTGAGATCCCTGACCTGATGGAGCTTACATTCCGGGATGGAGGACCCCATCACATCCAGGCTGCTCTCCTGTGGCAGTGTCCCAACCTTCCTCCCTACCTCTGGCCTTGCTCCTCTGCATCAGTGGTCACTACAAGCAGCATGATCCTTCTAAAATGCAAGTCGAACCCTCTATCTAAAAAATTTCCAATGACTTCCAATTGTTTTTTGGATAAATTTTTAACTCTTAACCAGGACCTAACTGTACTTGCATGTCCAAGGTCTGCTGGACATTCGTCCCCAGGTGACATCTCTTGTACTTAGCTACTTGCTCCTTTGCACTCTCCTCCACGTACGCTGGTGAATTCCTTTCCTGGGTCTCACAGGTCTTTTCCCTCCTCTCTTATTACCAAACTAATTCCATTTAGTCTGTAGGTCTCAGTGTAGAATCCCTTTGTAATCTCTCAATTCCAGTTTAGGAGGCCTTGCTGAAAGTCCTCCAGCCTTCCAGATTCCATCCCATAATGCCCTGGCAGAGGAGTTGTTCAATAAAACATGCCTGTTAGATGAATGGGCACCCAGAAAGAAGCATCCTGAGAGACAGGTGTAGCTGGGTTGACTTTGGTTACTCATGAGATGCCATAGCTGCCACACTTAAGGGAAAGAGTCCTTTTTCAGAGTCAGGAAGCAGGCACTTTATATACTGTATGCATGAAGGACAGAAACCTCCCCCACAAATCTTTAGAACTAAAGGAAGCATAAATTAAAATACTTGCTGTTTGTCACTTTGATCAACAAACACCCATCTTCGAAAGGAAAAAAACTCCAAACTGGGCCAGATTTTAAAAAAATCTCTTCCCCAAATTAAATCAGTCAGTGGAGAATCTTAGCCTCCCATTGGATAAGAAAGGAAAAGTGGTTTGGAAGAGGGTTAGGGAGAAATAGCTATGGAGTGGAGTTGGGTTTCCTAGGCCTCATTGTGCCTGTTGGCAGGACTGTCAGCTGTTAGGTCCCTAGCTCTGTGAACCTCTATTGGACTTCTGAGTTGTAATCATACAGCAGGGACTCATTGTCTGTCATCTGTTATTTTGCTCTCTCAAAGTTTCTTTTGCAATTACCCATGATACATATGTAATTTTGAAAATATCCTATGGCTAGTGGTTGAGAAAAAAGACATTCTCTGAAGTGGGAGATCCCAGTTCTTCCTTCTGCTTCTGTAAACTCATGTCTTTCTCTTTTTTCCCTTTTTGTTCACATAAAGAGAAAGGATATGTAAGTGTAACTGCTGGTGAGAGAAAAGCAGGCAGGGTGGTGAGTGCTGCAGGGTTTAAATAGCCAGTCAAGAGCACATGAGATTACCCTCCTAGCTGTACAATTCAGTAGTGTTAGTACATCATGTTGTTTTACAACAGATCTCCAGAGCATTTTACATCGTGCAGAACTGAACTCTACACCCATTGCACAGCTCCATTTTCCCAACTTACTGATTTTTTGGGGGGGTGGGTGGGTACTGAGGATTGATCTCAAGGATACTTTACATCTGAGCTACATTCCCAGTTCTTCTTATTTTTATTTTTTAATTTCGAGACAGGGTCTTGCTAAATTGTTGAAGCTGACCTCTAACATGCCATCATCCTGCCTCAGATGCCTGAGTTGCTGGGATTACAGACATGCACCACCACCCCTGACTACTTTTCTAATTCTTTATAATGTCCTCAACACATTATGTATCAGTGAGTCAAAGTTCTTAAGTTTCTTTTGTTTTTTGTTTTTTGGGTTTTGGTTTTTTTTTTTTTTTTTTTTTTTTTTTTTTTTTTTGGTAAGGTAAGGTAAGAGATACCTGTTTTCCACAAACAATGATCACTTACCTATATTTCTCTAGATTGTTTATCTTTTCTAGTCTATACCTTTTAAGATTGGTGAGGGAGAAAATAATTCCTATCCTTAAATTTTAGCAGCTTCTCCAACTTTCCCCACAACATGGGAGTTGAGGAAGGCTTGTTTTCTAATTGCTCGGAAGCAGAACAGTCCTGCTTCCTTCGTGGAGCATATGTTAAATTTCCAGAACCCATTTCCTTCTTCCTACCCACCTGTGCTCCCCACTCCCCCTATTCTCCAGCAACATGACATGCTGGTCTCTGGTCTCACACTTCACAACAGCTGCCAGGGGCCCCACTTAGGTTGGCTCCCGTTTGCTGAGGTCTGGCAGTTAGTTAATAAGAAAACCAGGGATGTAAATCACGGGTGCATACAGGTTCTCTGGGGAAGCTTTTAAGTCTGTCAGGTCTTCTCATTCCTATACACGGGAAAGAGACCAATGCTCCCTTCAGACTCAAATATGAATATAGACAAGGTGGGGTCTTCAGACACAAATATGAAAAGAAATCAAAGATAAACAATGTGGCTGTGGGCAGGGAGTGGGAGGGAAGCACAAAGTCAGGATGCCTAGCACAGGCTATGACATCCACTTTATGAAAAGTGGAGAATCCCATCTAAATTTTGTTAAGCAGCATTTTTTTTTTTAATAGCCCTGAAGGTTGGTTGTAAAAAACAGAATTCTTAATCTGGCCAT
Organism: Glaucomys volans; assembly: GCA_020662805.1. NCBI lineage: Eukaryota > Metazoa > Chordata > Mammalia > Rodentia > Sciuridae > Glaucomys > Glaucomys volans. Next base: position 743,312 of record JAJEJO010000192.1, on the reverse strand, counting down.
TTCTATACTGATAATAGAAAGGGTCTCAGTTGTGAATTAGCAATATGGAATACCATTAAAAAAGATTCTTCTAAGCCGGGTATGGTGGCACATGCCTGTAATCCCAGTGGCTCAGAAGGCTGAGGCAGGAGGATCGAGGGTTCAAAGCCAGCCTCAGCATGGGCAAGGCGCTAAGCAACTCAGTGAGACCCTGTCTCTAAATAAAATACAAAATAGGGCTGGAGATGTGGCTCAGTGGCCGAGTGCCCCTGAGTTCAATCCCCGGTTCCAAAAAATAAAAAATAAAAATAAAAATGAAGATTCTTCTACAGATTAAAGGGTTTTTATAAGCATAAATGATTTTAACTACTATCAAAAAGTAAGGTTGAATCTATTTTTAAAGGCAATTTGAAAATTACAAAGCAGTAAGTAATTCTTTTTCTACTTTAACAACTATATTTTAAAGTTACAAAAATATCCTGGAATCAGTTACATTCATCATATTAGTAACATGCAGCAAGAAAACATAATGGGAGTAGAAAGAAAATTCTACTCATAAAGAGCTGCCAATACACTTAAACAAATATTTGGTGGTCAAGACCTATATAAAAGAATATTATAAAACTTAATGAGTACATATTAAATTTAAGAACTTCTATTCATCAAAGAGCATTATTAAGAAAATGAAAAGACAAGTCAATATACCTGAAGTTTTACTTTCAACTCATATAACTGGGAAAGGCTTCCTTGCTAGAATATATACTTTTTACAAATTAACCTATATATATATATGGGTAAAAGATGACATACATGGACAAAGATATTAAAAGATATTCCGCCTCATTAGTAAATATAAAAATGCAAATTTAAGGCTATAATGAAATATTTTATACCTACTATACTGGAAAAAATTCTCATAATCCAAGTATTAGAATGTAGATCAGAAAGAAACCTTATACATTGCTGATTAGGATATACATTCGTGTAAACAGTTTGGAAAACCAACTTTTCATTATTTTATATAGTTTCCCATTCTGATATCCTATGACCAGAAATTCAATTCTATTCCTAGGTATATATCCCAAAGAAACCACCTCAAGGCACCAGGAATATGTTCAAGAATGTTAATAGCAGCACACTACTATAAAGCAAATATTGGAAACAAGTGAATGGTTCATCAACGCAGAACAGATATATTGTGGTATATTTATACACATGATTATTTTAATAACAAAAATGAATGACATAGCTTCGTGAAGCAATATGGATGAAATTTAAAAACACTAAGATGGGTGGGGGAAAAAAGCAAATCCCCAGAAAACTACTCATAGTTATGACAGCATTTTAATAAACTTCAAAACCCTAGCCCCTCCAAAAAAAAGAACTCAGTATGTTAATTAGGAATATACAGAAAAAGCTGCTTAATAAGAAGAAATAACTGAATACAAAATTCAAAACAGTGGTTATATAAGGTAGGAAGAGAGTAGAATATAGAGCAAATGAATGGATGATGGAAGGATGTTATGATTTGAATGTTTGTGTCCCCCTAAACTCATATGTTGAAATCCTAAACTCTAAAACAACAGAACTGGGAGGTAGTGTCTTTTGGGAGATATTTTGGCTCTGCCTCACTGAATGGGGTAAGTACCTTATAAAAGAGACCCAAGGGAGCTTCTCTGTCTTTCACATGTGAGAATGCAGCAAGATGGTACCATCTACTAGGACAAGACTCTCACCATACATCATATCTGCCAGCACCTGATCTTGAACTTCCCAGCCTCCAAACTATGAGAAATAATTATTGTTTATAAGCCAAATGGTTTGTGGCATTTTTGTTGTAGTAGCCCAAAAAGATTAAGACAAAACCATTCAGATGCCAATTATTGGTAAGGTTCTAGATCTTGCATTGGTACTGTCTATGCAAGAATTCATTATGCCAGGGCTGGGGATATTGCTCAATTAGCAGAGTGCTTGCTCATATGCATAAGCATTGAACCCTGGGTTCAATCCTCAGCACCACATTAAAAAAAACAAAAAATAAAGGTATTGTATCTATGTAGGTATTGTATCTATCTAAAGGTATTTATCAAAAAAAATTAAAGAAAAAAGAAGTCATTATACCATCTTTCATAATTTACATGTTCTTTTGTACATATATTTAATTAGAGAATTTAATGCATTTATAGTTAAAATCATTACTGATAAGCCATTTAGCTACTGGTTTTTAAAAATACCTTTCTGTCACTGTGGTTCCTCAATTGTTCCATTACTACCATTTTTGTTATTTAGTTGAATTTTTGTAGAGTAGTACTTTCCTTTTCTGTTTAATTTCAGTAATTTTCTGGGTGGCTACCTTGGGGATTACAACTAACATCATAAACTCATAATATCCTAATCTGAACATAACTTAGCTTCAATAGTATACACTCTGCTCCTGTACGTTTCCAGTCCCCCTCCTTGACAATTATTATCACAGACTTCAGGTTTGTGTGCTCATTCACATAGACTTATAATTATTGCTTCATGCATCAGTCTTTTAATTCACATAGAAAAAAGAGGAACCACAAGACAAATATACATTTAAACTGGCTGTTGTATTTCCTATGTTATTACACTTTTATCAGTGTTCTTTATTTCTTCATAGGGCTCTGAGTAACTATCCAGTATCTTTTCATTTTAGCTTGAAAAACTGCTAACATTTCTTGAAGGACATTTCTACTGATGATAGATTCCCCTAACTTCTGTTTGCCTGTAAATATCTTAATTTCACTTTCATTTTTTCTTATTTGAATAAGAGTGCATTCTTTAATAGAACTGTATTTGGGTAAGAATTCCATACAAATAGAATGTATACCTTCAATAAAGCAAGGAAAAATGTTTTTACCTTACAGAGAATATTTAGATGATTCAATCAAGTTACCCCTCCAACCAAATACTTATTTTTTGTATTTATTATGAACTCCGCAATCAGTTCTGCATATGCAAACAATCGTGCTGTTTCAACATTTAGTGATGTGAAGCACACCTGTCTGGTTCCAAAAAGAGAATGTGATGCAGCCTTAGTTTCAGAGGAGCTGAAGTGACTGAATTACTGTCTGCTTTTTAATGTTTCGACTAACCAGTCCATTGCCTCATCAAGGCCAGTGCCTTTGGTTGCTGATGTTTTGAATATCTGCCATTTTCAGTCCTTCAAGGCACGTAACCAAAGTGAATTTGCCATCTCTGAGAGAGTCACAGCCTGCTCCATGTCTTGCTTATTTGCAAACACTACTAAAACGGCTTTTCTCGGCTCTTCTTCCTCCAACATGGCAACTAACTCTGAATTAGAAATGTTAATTCAGTCTGGGTCACAACTGTCTACTACATAAATGACTGCATCTGTTTTGAATAATATCTCCAGTATGGCCTGATATTTGTCTGTCCTCCTAAATCCCAAATTTGGAATTTAAGGTTTTTGTATGTCACCATCTCTACATTAAAGCCAATAGTAGGAAGAGTAGTAACAATTTCTCCAACTTGTAATCTGCATAACAAAATTGTGGTTTTTTCCTGCACCATCTAATCCCAAAATTAAAATCCTCATTTCCTGAGTTCCAAAGAGAGTGGAAAAAATACTTGAGAAAAAGCCACCGATGATGACCCATCAGTCGGCCCTCGCCGGTCCTGGGAGGCAGGCCTCTACTGGGCAATGACTGCTATTCCAGCCTCGTGCTGCCACCTCCGCTAGTTTTGCCCTCTGGCAGCAGCTCCCAGACGGTCTCTTCTCAAGCCCAGTCAACCAGCAACTCTCACCTTCATTCTTGAAGGATAGTTTTGCCAGATATAGAATTCTTGGTCAACAAATTTCTCTTTCAGCATTTTAGATACAGTTACATGCCACATTATCATTAATAACCAAGACCACATATATGATGTTGGTCCCATAAGAGAACAATGGAGCTGAAAAGTTCCTATCATTGTAATGTAATACGTTACTCACATATTTGTGATAAACAAGTCTATTGTGCTGCCAGTCACATAGAAGTATACCATATATAATTATGTTCAGCATGTGCTACTTGATAATGATAATAAACAACTATCTTACTGGCTTATGTTTATTATATTTGTCATTATTTTAGAGTGTGCTCCTTTTAGTTATTAATAAAAAAAGAAAAAGTTTACCATAAAATCATATGCCATGATAAACTGACAATAACCTCAAACATCTTGCATTTATCACATCACTTGATCGCTTCATTTTCTTGTTATTTGATCTACTCTCATGTTTTGTTCATCATGGCCCAAGGAATAATAGGCTATCCTATGCATACAGAGACTGTATAGCTTAGGTGTACAGTACATTTGTCTAAGTACATTCTTTGATGGTCACACAATGAAACTGGGTAATAACATCTCTCATAATGTATCATTAAGTGATTCGGTAAGAGTATGTTGTTCCACTGCCTTCTTGTCTGCATGGTTTCTGATGAGAAATCAGCCATTAATCTTATTTAGGATCACTTGTATGTGATGAACCACTTCTTTTGCTACTTTCAAGACTCCTTCTTTGGGGGAAGGAAAGAGGGCATACCAGGTAATGATACTGGTCCAATTATATTATTTTGATGTGTGCATATATGAATATGTAACAACAAATTCCATCATTATGTACAATTATCTAGCTTGGTGGTCAGTGAGCTTTTTGCATCAGATTTGGAAAGTTTTTGGCCATTGATTCTGAGAATATTCTTTCCACTCCTTTTGTTTCCCTTTCTGAAATTCAAATTATGTATATGTTGGTACACTTCGTAGACCAGAGGTTTTTAAATGTTCGTTTCACTTTTCTCCATTCTGTTTAAGTTGTTCCTCTGACTCGATAATTTTAATTATCCTATCTTCAAATCGGCTTATTCATTCTTCTACCAGATCAACACTGCTGTTGAATCCCTCTAGTAATTTTCCACTTCAGTTTTTGTAATTTTCAACTCTAGAATTTTAATTTGATTTCCTTTTTATAATTTATACTTCTATTGATGGTCTCATTTTGTTGTTTCCTTTTGTTCTTTGCAAAGAGTTTCCTTTAGCTCTTCATTTGTTCTACCAACATATGTTGCCAGGCTAGCCCCAAACTCCTAGGACCAAATAATTCTCCTGCCTCAGCCTCTCAAGTTGCTGGGAATACAAACATATGCAGCCTTGCCTTTCACCAAGAAAATAAAACCTTTTAAGAAATCACAAGAGCACTGTTGTATTACTGAAATATTGTGGGACAGGGACTCAAGTAGCCAGCATTGCAAATAAATAAACTAGAAATATGAAGAACTGGGCTGGGGATAAGGCTCAGTTGGTAGAGTGCTTGCCTTGCAAGCACAAGGCCTTGGGTTCAATCCCCAGCACTGCAAAAAAAAACAAAACAAAACAAAACAAAAAAAAACACAAAGGAATATGAAGAAGCATTAAAATAAGATCAGTTAAAAGGTTATTGTTCAATGACAAAGGTTAAATGTGTGTAAATCTCTTCATATCATTCCCTCGATTAAAAATCCTTCAGTGTCTTCTCACCTAGAAATTTACAAGGCTCTTTATCCTCCAGTTCCTGCTTTGTTTCCAGCCCCACTTCTCATTCATTTCCTCCTTATCACTTGATTAAATGCAGGACTATACTTTCTATTCTATACACTAATTGGGTATAATTAATCTACATTCAAAATACAACAGGATCACTAAACTTTAAATCACTAATTATCACCCTCCACCCTTGCCAAAGTACTTGCAGCTTCTGATTTTTGTCATACATTCTCATATCTCATGCTCAGAATAACTTTCCCCACCTTCTTATAATAAACTCCAAACCTTCCTTTCAGACCCAATTCAAGCAGCTGTGTTTGAACCCTTTCAGCCAGGGTTTGAACTTCCCTGAACTTTGGGTCAATGAAAAATCATTCAGTGTAGCATTTCTCTTACAGTAATTATTACTTTACATGCTGCTTTCTGCCACTTGACTATACATTCTTCAAAGGCTAGAATTATAATAATAAAAGCTCAATGAATGAAGTGAAGTGAATGATAAATAGCAAATAATAGCTTCAAGAATGTGGATGTTCTCTTATAGAGTTAGGTAAACAATTTTAAAGTAAATCATTTAAAATAAAAATAGATGTTTTAAATACAATAATATTTTCTTCCTTTTCTTCAGGTTAGACAGGACTTTCTTCCCAATTACAATCTCAACAATCTGCCAAAGCCACAGAACAAAAATGCTGTGTTACCGCCAACATTTAGCCACAGCTGTCCTTGAAATGAGATCCTAACTTTCCCTCTCAAGATCCCTTATACACAAACCTAACCCAGTTCTCAAACTTTACATGAGAAATATAAACCAAGAGGCCAGATAGTAAGATTAGCTAAGGAAGAACTTGTTCCTTTCTCTTAGTGACCTGAGATGTGGACTTGATAAGAAACCCTGCAAAGCTATGACTTGCACACAGTTTACCACATAATAATTTTATAGAAAGAAAAAACAACTTCCTGCAAGGGAGTTAGAGAGGAAAAAGAAAACTTAGAATGTTAAATTGGGGCTCCTGAGACTTTAACCCTTTTTCAAGTCAGCATCCTTTACTTTTAACAACAGCTGCTGAAAGGAGGGGAAGTCCACACTGAGAGAAATTAATACAGGCCTGGGGGTTTCAATATGAGAGAAACTTCCTCTCCCACAGTAAAAAGGAAGCCTCTCATCTTCATTGTGACAGAGTGAGTCACATTGTATATAAAAATAAACAACTTACACTGCTTCCACAACCAAAAAGATGGAAGTGGAAGGCCAGACAACACACGTGGAAAATCAAGGCTCTTGGGGGTTACATCAACATTCATGTCCTCAGGGACACAGAACTGGAATTTCTCAGAGCAAAAGAGATTAAAACTCTGGTCCAAAGGTGAATTAAGAACTATCTGTTGATCTCAACAGTCCTGACAATCCTTGGCTCCTTTCCCAGGACTGTGGGAAACTCCTTCAATATCCTCTTACTAGGTTTCTGTTTCTCCTAAAAGCCCTGTCTAGCCATAAGTGTGCCATCAGTGGGGTTTTCCCTTTCCTTCGGACCAGTTTCAGAAGTGCACTTTCTCTCCAGGTTGCATGGCGACTTCCAAAAATGAGGCCTGGGAAGCAAGGGTCTTGACGGGTCTAAGTGGGGGGCAATGGCCCCGTCTTAATTACACCCCAGCCTATGACCAGCGCCTCACCACGCAAGAGCAGTTCTGCCACTCACCTGGGAAGCCCTCTCCTCCCACCCGAGAGCATCCGCCCTTCCTGGGCGACTCCTCACTGACCCCAACACCCGCTTTCTAAGGTCCAGCAGGTCCGCCTCCTGTCCTGGGGCTAGGCGGCCTCTGCCCCAAGACCCGGCCTTTCTGGGGCCTTCATTTCCGCAGGCCTCACCCAAGCCTACTGCGGAAGCTGGCAAAGGACCATTGCGAGCCCCCTGCCTCCTTCCCCCTCCCCAGGAAGCGCTGCCGCCTGTGGGGAGGCTGCAGGACGGTAGCCAGGGGACAGGGCGAGATCCCAAGGGCACGCACACTACCTCTCCACCGCAAGGGCTTCTCTTCCCCTTGCCAGGATCAGAGCGCAGCGGACACCCAGACACCCGGCAGCTACGCAAGCGGCGAGAAAAGGCGAGAGTGAGCGTTGGGAGTTCCAGCTGTAACCTCGCGTGGAAGAAGGTTCTGGAATCACAGCTGGTTGGGCATGCGCAGTGCGCACACTGCGGACCTCGAGGAGGTCACCCGGCCACAGCAGTGCGTGGAAGACCTGGCACATTGCCAGATCTGCTGAGCCAGCGTGGAGCACTTTCACTTATTAATAGACAGTATTTACTGGGTACTTACTGTGCCAGACTTCCAGAACTTTCTTCTGGGACTAGTGCTCTTTTTCTGCAGAAAGATAAAAAATTATTTGTGCATAAGCAAACTCATCTGCCTCAATTTTACAATTCATCTTCTTTGGTTTTGTTTTTGTGCCTCTTTGGGATGGAAATGACAGCCTCTGCTTTCAAATACAAGTTCATTCTACCTTTGGGACTCGTAGAAGTGGTTGCCACAGCCCTAAGTGAAGACCAGGAGAGAGTGAGGACAGCCAGAGTCAGAGGTGGTCTCGGGCTAAATCAAGGGCCTGGATTTGTGCCCCAAAATGAGCCACCCTACCTGAGAAACATTGTTTTGCAGTAATGGAACCTCTGATCTGTAGCTGGTCAACCAGAATGAAGATGACATTTCTTAACTTCCCCTGCAGCTAGGTGTGGCCATGTGAATCAGTTCTGTCACGGGGGCTGTGATGGAAAATGATAGGTGCAACTTTTAGGATAGGTTTCAAAAGGAGTAAGATGCCCTTTTCCTGCCTTTCTGCCATTCTGTACTTGGAAATCAGACCTGGTAGCAGGCCATCTTTGCCTTGTAGATGAGGGCAACTAGAAATGGTGGTGAAGCAACAAGATAGAGGGGGCTTGGACAACCTCATGGAAAAGAGCCTCCATCCAAGTGCTAGTCCACTTACCTGTGTCAGGGAGAAGAAGTACACCTCTATCTTGGCCACTGTTAATTTGGGTCTCTTACTTGCATCTGAACCCTAATGTTAACTGATCTATCAATTCAAAGAAGACTATAGTAGCAATAACACAAAATTAAATTAACACTAGTAGAAAACAACCTGACCCCTGAAGAAATTAAGGTGCTTAAATTTGTTGGGTCAACAATATGAGAAGAGATAATGTAGCCATGTATTATACAGAAGGCTATGCCAGAAATAATAAAGAAATCACTTAATTGAACTGTAATATTTCCCATCTGGAAACCACATCTCCAACTCTTACTGTATGGCAGTATTTTCATCATGTAACCTATTTGTCACCCAGGTGAGCAGCTGTGAGTTTGCTAAAGGCAGCAAGTGCTGTTGGTTTCACCTCCCTTTCCATAAACTACCCGTTTATGTGAAATGGAAATAAAAACAAGCAGAAATTCCCTTGGATCTGAGAGTAGGATTTCCCCCAGCACAATCAATTTGTGGTTGGTTTAGCTTGACCTAAGGACAACATCCAATCAGAGTTTAGGAGGAAAATGAATCTCCTAAATAAATATGGTTCTGCAGAGCATGTTCTCTAAAGAATTCCTTAAAATTCAATACAGGAGTGACTTGGTAGAACTCCATTCCGTAACTATGAAGAAAAGTGGTATTCCTTTCCTCTTGGGCACCATCTTCCTGGTTCTGTTTGGAGTTCAAGGTAAGGGATTCTGAGTTATGTTATATTAGGAGTTAGAGGTGTGACTCACATTAGTAAGGCCTCTGGGTTTACCAGATAAAGCTGAATATTGTGCATGCCTCAGGAAATAATGTTGATCACTCATAAAAATACCTTGGTGGTGTGGTTAATTACCTGAAGATCATAACTTGGACCTGCCAAGTCAAACACAAGTCTTCTCAAACTAGGTGTGTGAATTCCTAGTCAGTGTCCAATAAGTGTTTGAACATTTAATAATGAGAAACCCTATCTCAGAGCCAAGGGAATGTCTGCATGTTTTACTTCCATTTCACATAAATGGGTGGTTTATAATAAGGGATGTGAAACCAGCAGCACTGGCAGCTGATAAGATAAAAGACTGTTCCTATATTATTTTCATCACCCTTATATTGTTTCTTTTTTTCTGTTGTTGTTTCTTGATAAATGTGTCTGTGCTTAGCCAATTGAGAATCAAGAAATCAGAGAGGTTGTCCCTAATCCATTTACTATTTTTGTTATGTTGGATAAATAACCTTTCTGGAACTCAGTTTCAACATTTGTAAAATGAATATTTTGAAGTTAATGTGTGGCACAGTTAGCACTACATAAATATATGTTTAATGAGTGTCAAGACTTTTCCAAAGTTTAAAGGACTATTGAAAATCAAGGCAGTGGGGAGTAGAGAGGATGAGGATGGAAGTGATAATTGCTTATTGTTAAGTATAGCTTTCTCTCCAAACCTATATACCAACTTCTTTCCACCAAAATCAGGGAATAAATGTATTTGGGAGGTCCTCAGGAAGCTGGTCCACATCATGCTAATGAATTATACATCTGTGTGTCTAACCTATGATAGGCATTTATTAAATGTGAAAATGTCTACTCCTCCTAAGGTTGTAAGGTGGTATATTTAAGAGCAACACTTTTGGACACAGACCTGAGCTAAAACCCTGCTCCCGCTCCTTGAAAGATGTTAGGACTGTTCTTTACTTAATCTAACTGAACCTTAACCTCCTTATCTACAAAGTGGAGAAATACTGCTTTAAAAGTTTGTGGTTATGACCTACAGAGAGTAAATGATAGCAATAATTATGATCAAATCCATGTATCATTTTGATCATTTTGGTGGATTGCCTCAATTGAAGCATTGACCTAATACATGTATTCTGCTCTTTCTCTTTCTGATAGGAGCCCCAATAATGAGGAATGACCGTTGTTCCTGCATCAATACTAGCCAAAGGAAAATCCACCTTAGTTCCTTAAAAGACCTTAAACAATTTTTCCCAAGCCCTTCCTGTGAGAAAACTGAAATCATGTAAGTAAAAACTCATTCAATATACAGGTGCCTCATTGGCAGGGGCATTAAATTTAGCATGACTATTAACCTTGGAGTACTTGCCCATGCAGACACTTAAAGTTCAGATAGGTTGCCCTTCCATAAGTCTGTCCGCTGCTTTCTTTTCTTCTCTTAAAAAAATAATAAATTTCTGGTAGAGAGTGAAAACCAAGGATGATAAACTACTGAAGTAGTACATGTTCATTGGAGAGAAGTTTGTTTTTATGAACAAAAATGAAATTACATTAATTTAGACTAATTTGAATTGCAAGCTGGAAAACACAGATTCAAGCAGTTCTGAAAATGGGCTCCTAGAAAATGTTTAATGTAGATAGCTGAAAAGAAGACAATGACAATGGCAATCACTTATAATCCTACCATTCAGTGGTAAATACTACTAACCTGTTGGTGTATGGTCTTCCAAAGCTTCCTCATTGGCTTTGGGTATATGTATTTACACAGACACACACAAACACACACACACACACACACACACACACAATTTTATGTATATGTATATACACATACACCCAAATAAAATCAATAAAATCATATACTGCATATAGTAGCTCCTTATCTGCTGATTCACTTTCCTAGTTTCAGTTACTCAGTCAACCATGGTCTGAAAATATTAAGTGAAAAATTCCAAAAATAAATAGTTAATAAGTTTTAAATAATTTTTTATGGTATATTATTAAAATTGTTTCATCATAATATTATTTATTGTTGTTAATCTCTTACTGTGCCTAATTTATAAGTTAAACTTTATCATATGTGAGTATATATAGGGAAAAACAGCACATATAAGATTCACTGCTATCTGAAGTTTCAGGCATTGGCAGAATATCTAAAAATCCTTTTGAACAGCTTTTTGTCCAAACCTACACTGACTCCATTTCATTAAGGTTCACTGCAGTTCCTTGAGAAGCTGGTCCACATAGCACCCACAAATTATATATATGTGTGTCTAACCCATAACAGACATTTACTAAGTATTGTGAAAGTGTTTTCCATCCTTTTGAATTAATGATAGACACTAAGGATAATGTAATAAGATAAAGTCCCTTACTGGATAGTTCCTTTACTGAACAGGAAAATCAATCTGATTTTCATTAACACTGTGATTATGAACATTTTTTCATGTTCATGTCTATAAATCTTCTCTAATAATTTCATTTTCATTTTTTCTTTATAATTCTCCCTCCTTGTTTTTTGTGCTGAAGATTGAACCCAGGGAGCATGCTTCTATCACCCCCCCATTCATAATAATGTCATTTTAATGGCCAAATTATATGATATAGATGTGTCATAATTTATGTAACCAATGCCTATTGTTATTTCAAATTCTCTTATTTTTTAAATTTTTTTTTAGTTTTCAATGAACCTTTATTTTTTATTTATTTATATGTGGTGCTAAGAATCAAACCCAGTGCCTCACACATGCCAGGCAAGTGCTCTACCACTGAACCACAACCCTGGCCCCTATTTCCAAATTTTGACTATTGTCAAACTCTTACTGTGGCAGTATTTGTCTTTAATTCTTCCTGTTAATACCTTTATAGACATTAGAATTTCTAGACTAAATTATATGCATATTTTAAGTTCTTTGATATGTAAATTAAGGATTATATATGAAATTGCTACTTTTATTTTCAGATCATACAGAAATTAATGAAAATATCTTGAAGTTATTCCTGACGAGGCTGCTATAATTTAAAAAATGCAACCAGTTAATCTTGCCTTTAAAAAAAAATTAAGTAACTTCACTAGAAAATTCAACAAAATTCATGCCTATTTTCATTATTTTTGCAAAAAAAAAATAAAAAAAATTACAGGGAAAAAAGAAATATCATTGCTGTTTCTTTGACAGTGCTACAATGAAGAATGGGGATGAAGCATGTCTAAATCCAGATTCAGCAGATGTGAAAACACTGGTGAAAGCGTGGGAGAAAAAGGTTGGTGAAAAGAAGAACAAAATTTTCTATCTTTTAGAAATTGTCTGTGGAATATAAAGAATTCTGTGTAGTTCCATGAAGGATACAGTTTTCAACCTTTCATCTTTTTGAATTGTATTGAATTAATGGTAGACACTAAGGATGCCAAGGTAATAAGATATAGTCCCTTCCTTCTATAGCAGGAATTAATCACGATGCAATGCAGGGCATATAAAATAAAGGTATGTATAAGAATCTTGAAGGTTGTGGAGAAAGTAGTAATTGACTTTACCAGGGAAAGGGTCAGGTTGAAAGTATTAAGGAAGACTTCACATATCAGGTGACATTTGATTTGGACCTTGAAGAGTAGGAAGTTCCCCAGGAGGCTAAGGACAGCGTGAGCAAGAATAAACTCAAGACAGAGCTTGCTGTGTTCAGGGAGACTCAGGGAATAGGCCTAGAGTTTATGTGGAAAGAGAAAGGTGTTGAGACAGAAAAGTAGTCCAGGACAAAGTGGGAAGAATTCTGCATGACATACTAAAAATTTGGGTTTGATGAGGGCCACAGAATATGTGGTGGGGAGCATTAGTTCTATGGTCTGAGAGACTACTGGCTGCCACACAGTAGCTGTCCAACTTAGGACAAGTCACCCTCTTTTAACCTCAACCCACTCATACATAAAAAGTGGATGATGATAGTACCAACCTCAGAGGGTTTCAGTCAGGGCAGGTGACTGGTAAACAAGGTTGGGGTAAGGACATCAGTAAGCCAGAAGAATAGACAAAAGAAGTGAGCAAATCAGAGAATCAAGAGACTGCTTTGAGGGAAAGGCAATTTTAAGACAGTTTTGAGGATAAAGAAAAACCATAGTCAGGATTTTGAATATATGGAAGGGTAACTTGTAAAATTAAAAAATATTATCCTTTTCCCCCTCTCCCTGCAGATCAGCCAAAAGAAAAAGCAAAAGAAAGGGGGAAAAGAAAAAATCAAGAAATCTCTAAAAGTTAAAAAACCCCAACGTCCTCGTCAAAAGAAGACTACATAAGAGCCCACTTTATCATGAAGTACTTCGTGTTAAAATGTTCTTTTTTTTAATTATACTGAAATAATTCCAAGAGTGGGAATGACCTCTAATACATTGGCTTATTAGTTTGACTCTAAAATCTATAGTATTGTTTTGAAAATGTAACTAAAGTTAGAAGGTTGATTTTAAAACCAAAATATTAAGACTTGTTAGAGGCAACAGTTGTTTTTGTTCTTCTACCCACAACCAACTGCATTTCATCATGTTTATGACCATGATCTCAGTAACCCGCATCTGGACAAGTGTCCCACACAAACACATCCCACACAGAACAGCTGCCTGGGCTTCCAGGGTCACAAACTGTAGCCTCCAGAGAGTATTAGGAGGTGCATGTCAGCAAGCCCCAGACCTGCCCACATGCCAGTGAGTCATGCAGTTTGGAATTGAGCGGGACCTCGCCAAACTGTCTGGCTGTCAGCATCTGCATTGGAATCAACCCGCAGGCCTTACACACAATGTGTCTAAGGGATCCACGCTGATTCTTTCTAAAGATCCATCACTGGAGATCACCAGAGCTTAGCTTTCAGAACCTTCTATCTGGCTTTTGAGGCTTTTTCTCACTCAGTCATGCCCAAACCAACCACACTACTTCTTATCATGATCCTTCACTTTATTCAAGGCAATTCTTCAACATCGTACTGCAATTTATTGCCTGTCTTCTCTCTACTGCACAAGTCATGCTCTCATTCATGAAACTCATTTACCTGACTGTGCTCCTTTTTCACCTTTCCCTTTATACTCCACAGGAATGCCGCCTTCTCCCTGCTTATCTCTACTTGATCCTAGTCTTCAAGGCTCAGTTCAAGTCCTGCCTCTTAAATAAAACCTTTCTGGAGAGGTGGCAGTATAGCTCAGTGGTAGAGCACTTGCCTGACATATGTAAGATCCTGGGTTTGATCCCTAGCACTACAAAAATAAGTAAGTGAATTTTTCAAAAATCTTTCTGGATGCTCAAATCATCATAAACTCCTATTTCATGTGTGTTTAGTACCATATATGGAGGATCACTTGATTGTTATCTAATTAATTTTTGAGTGTCTTATTTTCTCTCTCCAACCAGATTGTCAGCTCCTTGAGGGCAAAGTCATGCTTACTTCCTTGAGTCTGCTGCCATGCCTAAAAGACTGTGGAGCTGGGTTTTGAATAGTTTACTAATTGTAGCTGTTATGGGTAGGAAGGCAGTCAGACCATCCTCTCAGAGAAGGCAGGGTTTTTCCTGGCTACTCCAGTGTCTAACCCTTGGTAACCTTTTATACTCATTATCTTCTGGCCGTTATCACTGCAGGAAACAAAGATGAAGTAACATCCTTGTTTATTATATACAGGATATTAAATTGGCCTATCTAACAAATAAGAAGCACAATGTTTTTCAAACATTTGTGAATATTCTGGACTGTTTTTCCAGAACAGTCTATATGCATATGACATCTAGAATCATATAATCTTATAATGAAAAGCAGCTTTCAAGATCATCCAGTGTGGTTGGGGATGTAGCTCAGTGGTCAGGTGCTTGACTAGTATGCACAAGGATTAGGATCTGATCCCCAACATTGAAAAACAAGAGAAGAGAGAGAGAAAAAAAAGAGAGAGAGAGAGATCGGCCAATGCCCAACCTTTTGCCACCAATACAGAAATGCCTTCAATACCATTCCTGACAAGTTCCAACTTCCTATTCCACCAAGATGCTTCTGAAAACTAACATAAGGCAAAATGAATTTCATTGCCAGGTAACCTTGTGTTAGAATTCACAAAGTTTAATGATTATCAATTACCACACCATCTTTCATGAAGAAAAGGAATGAAAAGACACTAAGAGCCAGAAGGAAGAGTGAATTCTGCTAGTGGAGGCGTGTTTGGTGCCCAGGTAGCCTCTTTGAAGCTGGGGAATCTCCTCTGAAAGCATGTTCAGTGAATTGAACAGGAGAGGATGTCTTTGGCCAGAATTTAAGCCTATACTCACTTTCCCAAATATTGTCATTCCTCATACTGCAGATGATTTTGAGTGCTGCCCAGTGGTGATCCCACCTAAGCATCTTTACCTAATCATGAAACTCTGTAGGTCCTTCCAGGTAATTTCTCTGAAAAAATATAAAAAGTTCCTTATTTTGAGTCTGTGACCCTGTTACCTTGCATCTCACAGGTAATGTGGACAGTGTATAACTAATATCCAAAGACTACCTATTTTCAATAAATATCATGATAAACATATATATTCCCATATTCTAATCATTCATCATTTATACATGTGTATACGAAGTAAACAATGTTCAAATTCAAAGCAGTATTGACATAAAATACTTTGTGCTTTGAAACATGTTCTTTCTTAAAAGACAATAGGATCAATAAATAGACTATTGATCAGAAAATAAATCTTTTTTTTAATGTCTCAAACATGCCCTTTAACATATGCATGCTTAACAGTAATTCTGATGTGTCCTTATCCATTTACTTTTTTTCATCTCATGACATGTAATGTTAATTAAAATAGACATGAACCCAGGTGTGGTGGCACACTCCTGTAACCCCAATGATTCAGGAGGCTGAAGCAGGAAGATTTTGCAAGTTCAGGGACAGCCTGGGCAATTTAGTGAGACCCTGCCTCAAAACAAAAAAACAAAGAAGGACTAGGAATGTAGCTCAGTGGTAGAGAGCACCCCTGGGTTCAATTCCCAATAGCAAAAAAATAAAAAATAAAAATAAATAGATAAAGACATGAAAGCTCTTTAAAAGGGGCTCTTTGGGGTCAGGAAAAAAGACTTCCATGGAAAATATGACAACATGGCCTTATGACATCATTGACTTGTGATTATATGGTTTCAATTTATTTCCTAATCCTCAGAGGTAACACTATCCCAATGAGATGTAAATCCAGGAAACCAAAAATGTCTTAACCCTTTCTGTGTCCTGAAATTATATATGTTCAAAATTTTAAGGCCTCAAGTAGTTATGGAGGAAACCTAAACATCAGTTGAGTTATTTAAGAAACTAGCGCTATAGTTAGGTAAGTGTTCCCAAAGACCTATGTGTTAAAGGTTGCTCACCGGTTAGGTGAGGCCTACTAGGAAGTTAGAACCCCAGCCTCTTCTCTTCCTCTTTCTCTCTCCCTCTCTCTCTCTTTCTCTCTCTTTTGCTTCCTAGCTGCCATGAGGCAAACAGGCCTCTTCTACTACATGCCCCTGCCATGATGAACTGTGACACCAAAGGCTCAAAGCAACAGGGCCTAGCAGCCATGGACTGAAAATTCTGAAACCATGAACCAAAATAAACCTTTCCTTTTTTTAAGTTGAATTATGTCAGATATTTTGTCACAGTGGCAAAAAGCTGGCTAACAACTAGGAAACCTGGGCTGGAGATATTATGCAGTACAGAGTGTCTAAGACAAAATCAGCCTGTATATTTAGGATACTTTTGAGAAGTCAAACAGGTGTGACTTGGGGCAGGTTTCACCCAAGTAATGGTGAACATTCTCATAAGGACATTAAGAGGCTACAGGATGCTAGGGAAAAAGCAAAGATTTTAAAATATCTGGGTTAGGATCAGAGGCCCACTACTGTGTAGCTGTGTTATCTTGGTTCAAGTACATTCTGCACTTTCTTTTTCTTTGTTCTTTATTTGCAATACAGGGGTTGAACCCAGGTTCTCACACATTAGGCAAGTGCCATACCTCTGAGCTACATCCCAGCACTTTAAAAAAAAAATTTTATTTTGAGATACAGTCATGTAAAGTTGCTGAAGCTGACCTCCAACTTGAGTTTTTCCTGCCCCAGACTCTGAAATAGCTGGGATTATAGGCATGTACCACCATGCCTGGTTTGTATTTACACCTTCATTAGCCTAGTCCAGACCACGATTATCTTTTTCCTATTTTTCTCTGCTGCCTCTTTTTCTCAGATTTTATCTTGCTTCCCCATGATCCACGACATACAGAATGATCCTTTTAAAGAATAATTCGGGGTCTGGGATTGTGGCTCTGTGGTAGAGCCCTTGCCTAGCCCGTGTGAGGCACTGGGTTCCATCCTCAGCACCACATAAAAATAAATAAATAAAATAAAGGTATTGTGCCTATCTAGAACTCAAAATAAATATTTTAAAAAAGAATAATTGAGAATCCTACCACCTTGCTTAAAATTCTGCAATTTAGAATTAAGTCAAAACATATCATGGCTGTCAGGTGTCCCATCATATCAACTGAGTTTTGCCTCCTCTGACTATGCTCCTCCATTCTCTCCCTCACTTACAGAGTTTCAGCTTCACCTCCTTTCTATCTCTCAGGCACTCTGAATTCATTTCCTTCTTGGGCCTTTGTATGTGCTGTTCCCTGTTGTGCTGTCAACTTGGTTGGGCTGGGATTAGGTCCGAGCACTTAGGAAGCACTTAATATGTTCTTTTTACTTGATTGGCATATGCTTGAATCTATGCTTTCTTCTTGGCCTTTTCCAAATCAATCGCAACTACTCTTATTACACTTATCTAAGCTTATGTTCATTTCTCCTTCAGTGTTTATTTACTTGTCCTACTTCCCACCCCACCTACGTGATACCTGCCCATACAGGATTCAAGTCCCACTTTTCCAAGTCTATCCTGCAGTGCTCCTAGCCACACTGAAATCTGTGCCTGCCCCATCCTAAATACTTAAGAGTAGCTCTCTGATTAAAAAATTTAAATTATTTTTGTACACCAAGCAAGAAGTGATTTATACCATAACAGAGTTTAAACATTAGAAGGACTCAGATTTAATCTGTAAACTGTAGTTTTGATTTATATACTAGCAATCTCTCCAGCAATTAATTTAGATAAATCTATTTGCCCCCCATTCTGGGGATTGAACCCAGGGCCCAAATTATGCTAAACAGTTCTCTACTGTTGAGCTACATCCTCAACCCAGCAAGAGGGCTTTTGACCCTACATTTTAAGGGTCTGAGTAAATCATAAAGGAACAGTCTCATCTAATTCTGAAAAAGATTATGGACAGGGACAATTGATAAAACATTAAAGTTTCAAGTTATGCATAATCATTTACTTTCTTTAAAAGTTTTCTACATATAAGCCAGGCATGGTGGTGCACTCATATGATCCCAGTGACTCAGGAGGCTGAGGCAGGAGAATCACAAGTTTGAGGCCAGCCTCAGCAACTTACTGAGCCCTTAAGCAATTTAAAGAGACTCTCTCTCAAAATAAATAAATAAATAAATAAATAAATAGGGCTGGGGATGTGAGTCAGTGGTAAAGTGTCCCTGGGTTCAGTCACTGGTACCAAAAAAAAAAAAAAAAAGAAAAGGTTTTCTATATACACATAAAGAAATCATATCCCTTAAATATAGTGTACTGTTTCAAGTTGACTGTTGTGTTTTTTTTTAAAGTTGACTGTTTTAACAAAGATTTTTTTTTTTTTTTTTTTTTTTTTTTTTTGCGTAAAAAGGCAGCAGGGGGTGGGGTGGGGACAATTGCTGGTATCACCATCTCTGGGGAACCAGGCCTTCACCTTAGCCCTATGTAAACACCCTAGGACCAGTAGGGACAGCCAATTATCATAAGCTTTCTTTAACCTTCAGAATAGACACACTGAACCTCCTTAAGAAGGAGAAACTGTCAGGAGAGATGTATCTCCAAAGAAGAATCCAAGAGGTTCTGGGAGAGGAAGGGGAACTCAATTCAGGAGCAGTGGGGCTTTGGGCAGACATCATGGGAAAAGGATTTCAGCACACACCAGTCAAAGGTGTAGACAGAGGTTGATTTAGGAAAGTAGATACATATTCAAGAGAGAATAAGGGAAATCTCAAGAGAGAAATGCTTTTGTGCATAACGCAAAGAATACACATTCAAGAGAGAATGCAGGCTATCTCAAGAACGTGAGATGTACTTTAAGAGTTCTCAGCCCTTCTTTTAAAGAAAACTCGATGAGGAGTGTATGGAAAGGTAAGTAAGAATATCAGTCTGAAGATCCCAAGAGAGGTTCTGGTGGTCAATCTTAGGATCCTCAGGCTGATGGGATCTTCACTATCTGATCAGTAGAGAGTGCTGGAAAGTCTCCTAGGTTATAGGTTTCTCAAAATATCGTATCTCTACTTATTGTGGAGTTAATTAACAATGCACAGGTTAATTTACAGATTTCTCAGAAATTTGGGAGTAACAGGCCTGGAACAGAGAGACAGGCTTAGGGGATGACAAGGCTTAAAAAAGTATGTGGAACTTATGAATTGAAATAATAATAATGTTTATATTGTAAAATATACTGAATTATGAACTAATTTAGAATTGCCAACATTTGAAAAGGCTACCTCTCTGACTTTAGTTTATTCTAATAACAGTGAGATGGAAATTAGAAGACTCCAAAAGGGTTTCATTCACTTTTTCTTTATTCCCTTTCAAGTCCACAATCAAATAAAGTGAGTTACTTCCCACATTACTTATTCCTCTGCCTAATGGTGGAATTCTCTAACTGTCCAGTTACCTCTGTAAGTCCCTCAGGTTGGGGGCATACAGCAGAGAAAATGCTATTCCTTTTGTAACTCAATACCTGAGGACATAACCAGAATATTCCAGGGGAAAGGAGAGAAGTGTTCTGATTACTTTGATTTATTTCTTAAAAGAAATTATGGGAGCTGGGGTTGTAGAACACTTCCCTAGCATGTGTGGGGCACTGGGTTCAAGTCTCAGCCCCACAGGGAAATAAGTGAATAAAATAAAGGTTCTTAAACATCTAAAAAATATATCTATATCTATCTATCTATCTATCTATCTATCTATCTATCTATCTATCTATCTATC
>JAJEJO010000192.1:666339-722950 GCA_020662805.1 Glaucomys volans | reverse complement strand
ATCTATCTATCTATCTATCTATCTATCTATCTATCTATCTATCTATCATCTATGTTAAGAAAAAAGAAATTCAGGGGACTGGAATTGTGGGTTGATGGAAGAGCCCTTGTCTGGGACATGTGAGGCCCTGGGTTTGATACTCATTATCACATATAGATAAATAAAATAAAAGATCCATTTACAACTAAAAAATTTTTTAAAAAAGAAATTATGGATCTTTAAGCCCATTTCACCAAAACTCATGTCTTTTGCATTACAGAAAAACAGATTTCTTCCTGATACTGTGTGTATATGTATGTATGTGTATATATATATATATATAATATATATGTCTTATAAGCAAAGAAAGAAAGAGGTAAATTACAGACATATGTTCTCTTCCTTTGTTGTAACTTGTTTTCTAAAAAGAGAGTCACAGATCCTTAAATATCTTGACTAAAATTAAAAAAAATAATAGTTACAGCCTACTATGTTTCTCATGAGAAGAAAAAATATATATAGTGGTATGGGAGGGTCTTGGGCCCCTTGGTGGTAATTTTATTAATGGTTTCTATAACAAAAATCAGGAATACCCAAATGCAACCACATTAATAGTCCTTCCATCGTCTAAATTAATCTAGCAGTAATAGCAGAGCTTAGAGAATAAGTTGGTAAACAGTGTTAGGTTCATCTGGCACTCCCAAGAAATCTGGTAGAAGGTTAGGGCAAGACTTGGGTTCTGTTATCCACATGGGATTAATCTTTAGCAAGACGTGCAGTCGTCTATCTACAGAGGGCCAGTTACTGCCTCCCTATTCATAAAATCATTACCTATTTTTAAAAATTAGGAAAAAAAACTAAAACATTTTTACCCTTTGAGGTATTTAGATAGACTTTTTAAAAAAAAATCAGTGGTTTTGAGAAACATTTTGACTTTAAGAACTTAGATGTGGTGTATAAAACCAAAAAACAAAGTGAAAATCAAACAAACAAAGAAGCCCCTCATCCCCTCAAACACCCCCCCCACACACACACACACACCAAAAAAAAACAGTGATGGAGGAACCAGACCTAGACCCCATAAAGCCTGGGATTGATAGAGTTGTACAGAGGCTGTTTTAATAATTTATACTTCACACAGGGAAGAAACAGATGGCTTTGTGCAAAAACCCAGAATGAATATGGGGGAGAGGGGAAGAGGGAGAAAAAAAGAAAGAACAATAAAAAATGAAATTAGCTTTGGAAAAGATTCAAGTTTCTTCTGTCAGTTTCCTGTTTGCTTGTGGTCATTTTGTCCAATGGTGTGATTTTCTTCTTAAAAAGAGCACGATCTCCCTCTAGTGGATGATCTAAGTTTTTTGTTTTTTTTTTTTCCTTGGGGTACTGGGGATTGAACCCAGGGGCACTCCACCACTGAGCCACATCCCCAGGCCTATTTTGTATTTTATTTAAAGACAGGGTCTCACTGAGTTGCTTAGGGCCTCGCTAAGTTGCAGAGGCTGGCTTTGAACTTGCGATCCTCCTGTCTCAGCCTCCCAAGTACTGGGATTACAGGCATGCACCACTGTGCCCGGCGATCTAACAATTTTTTAACGTATTTTAAACAGGAGGGAATTAACACGTGCCTGACTTTTCTGAACATACTCAATATTATTGGTTTCTAAAGAGAGACAATAACTAGAATTCACACATTAGACACTTACTGATTCTGAAATAAACTTTGTCAGTGTATATCCAAGATAAAATAAGGTTTTGTTTTCTATCACATAATTGAAGCATTGGAATAGACTTTAGAGATTATCCATCTATTCATTCATTTCACAAATAATAACTGATTACCTACTATGTGCCATGCATTGCTCCAAATGTTGAGGATGGAGCAGTGAACAAAATAAAAAGCCTTCATTAAACTCCTATTCTACTGCGTAAAGACAAAAAAACAACTAAATTAGCAAATATATGATATGCAGAGATTGGCAAGGGCTGTGAAGAAAAAAGAAAGAGGGGAGGGGAGTTTTGGGTGGGAGGAGAGGTGGGAGATCAGGTCCATCCTCATCGAGGACAGACCTTGCGGAGGTGAGAGAACAAGACTTGGGATGTGTCAGTTAGAGGAAACGGTAAGCCCTAAGGCTTGAGAAATTCAAGGCTGCTAGGAGGTCATCTTTCTAAGCAAAGATGGCAAAAGAGAGAGTGATGGAAAGGGAGCCCAGAGAGGTAATCTGAGATCAGATCATATAAGCCCATTGTCTTACTTTGGGTTGCTATAACAAACCACTGCAGACTGAGTGACTTAAACTACAAACATTTTCTGACAGTTCTGTAGGCTGGGAACTGGCTATCTGTAAATCAAGAGGAGGATTTGCAGGTAGCTTCTTGTATCTTCACGTGTCAGAGATCAGAGAAAGGAAGCAAGTACTATCTCTTTCTATGAGGGCATTAATCCCACTCTGAGGGCTCTTGGTTTAATTACCCTTTTGACCTAGTTACCTCTCAAAGGCCACACCTCTTAACACCATTCCATTGGCTCTACCGTTTCAACATACGAATTTGGGTGTGTGTTAGGACTTGCAGTCCATAAAAGCCTCTAGGTCCCTGAAGAACTTTAGCCTCTTCTGAGTTGGAAAGGAAACTGGAGGAGCTCCCTGATACATTTAAGGATCCCTAAGGTTACTATGTGTAAATACCCTGCAGGTGGCCAAGGGAAGTAGGGATCAGTTAACCAAATATATTTCTAAGAGAAGGAAGAGGCTAAATGTGTCAAATGCTACTGGTAAGACAAATAATGAAAAATTATTTAGCAATGTGAAGGTAATTGGTGATTTTTTAATTTTTTATTTGTTCTAATTTGTTGTATGTGACAGTAGAATGCATTTATACATTTTGATAGATCATACATAAGTGGAGTGAAATATCTCATTTTTCTGATTATACATGTTGTAGGATCACATTGGTCATAGAGTCATATGTGTACACGAGGTAATAATGTCTGTTCACTCTACTATCATTCCTAACCCCATATGCCATCCCCTCTCTTCACTTTCCTTTATCTAATATAAAGTAACTCTATTCTTGCCTATTTGTCCCCCCTTATTGTGAATTAGCATCTGCATATTAGAGAAAACATTTTGCTCTTTGGTTTTTGGGGTTTGGCTTATTTCACTTAGCATGATATTCTCCAGTTCCATCCATTTACCAACAAATGCCATAATTTCATTCTTCTTTAAAGCTGAGTAATATTCCATCATATTATATGTATATATTATATACATAATAGAGAGAGAGAGAGAGTTTAGCTATTGTGAATTGGGCTGCTATAAACATTGATGTGGCTGTGTCACTGTAGTATGTTAATTTTAAGTCCTTTGGGTATAAACCAAGGAGTGGGATTATTGAATCAAATGGTGGTTCCATTCCAAGTTTTCTGAGGAATCTCCATACTGTTTTCCATATGGTTGTACCATTTTGCATTCCCACCAGCAATGTATGAGTGTACCTTTTTCCCCACATCCTTGCCAACATTTGTTGTTACTTGTATTCTTGATAATTGCTGTTCTGATTGGAGTAAGATGAAATCTAAGGGAAGTTTTGAATGCATTTTTCTAATTGCTAGAAGAGTTGAACATTTTCTCGTGTATTTGTTGATTGATTGTATATCTTCCATGAAGTGTCTGTTCAGTTCTTTACACCATTTATTGATTGGGGTTTTTTTTGGTGTTAAGGTTTTTTATAGTTTAATTGGTGATTTTGATTAAAAAAAAAAACAACTGGAGGCATAGGTCAGTGGGAGAGTGCTTGCTTATCATGCACTAGGCTCTGGATTTGATCCCCAGCACTTTGATAAACAAAAGAACACAATTTTAATGGAATGGTAGAAGCAAAAGACTGGCAGTTTCTTCAAAGTTGAACATAAACCTACCATATGATCCAGCCATCCCACTCCTAGGAATTAACCTAGAGAAGTGAAAATATGTCCACATACAGACTTGATCATGAATGTTCATAACCCAAAACAGGAAACCTCCCAATATCCAACAACAGGAGGATGGATAAACAAATTTTTGTCTATCTATATGATGGAATACTGCTCAGGAATAAAAGGAGAGCCAGGTGCAGTGGTACATGCTTATAATTCCATCTACTTGGCAGTCTGAGGCAGAAGGATTCCAAGTACCAAGCCAGTGTGGGCAACTTAGCAAGACTCTCTTTCTAAATAAAAAACAAGAAGGGTTGTGTATATAGCTCAATAGCAGAGTGCCTGAGTTCAATCCCGAATACTGTGAAAAAAAAAGGACTGAAATATTGATAAACAAAACACGAATGCATTTCAAAATAATATGCTCAGTGAAAGAAACCTGACACAAAATAAAATGATGCTAGATATGTACTATGTGATTCTATTTATATAAAATTCTAGCAAATGCAAACTTGCCTCTGTTGACAGAAAGCAGATAACCGGTTTGTCTAAAAAACCTTTGGGAATGATTGATATAATCATTATCTTGACTGTGATAACAGTCTCATGGGTGCATACCTATGTAAAAACTTATCAAATTGTATGCTTCATGGGCAGTTTCTTATATATCAGTTATTCATTTTTAAAGCTATAAAATAAATAGACAAACAGATAATCATAAAACAAAGAGGAGATGGAGAGGATGGTTATGGGGTACAGGGATATAGTTAAAAGGAATAACTTCTAATATTCTATAACACAATAGGATAACTGTAGTTGATAATAATTGATTGCTTATTCTTAACAGCTAGTAGAGAGGAAAATTTTTTGGAAGATGTGGGGGTTGAAATCAGGGCCTTATGCATGCTAAGTGAGCACTCTACCACTGATCTACATCCCCAGTCCCAAGTAGACACTTTTGAATATTTCCAACACAAAGAAATGATTTGCCAATTACCTTGATCTAATCATTACACATTGGATACATGTTTGAAATGTCATACTACACCCATAAATATGTAGGATTATTATGTCAATTAAAAATAAATATTAAAGAAATTAAGGATGAAATCTCATATAGAAACAGAGATGTTGGCTTTAGATAGGTTCAGGAATGTGTCATTCTATTGTGATGTGGATTCAAAAAAATACATGATTCCAGATATTATTGCTTTGGATAAGGTTAAATGAATAACGGAGGTATATTTAGCATCAATTTAAAAGTATTTCAATTATCATAAGGTCATATGGTAAGTATAATAAAATCATGAGGTTGGCAAGAAAATTGACTTTGTTCAACACCCTCAAGGAAGTATCTCCTAAGGAATGACCTTAAGTTCTTTTTCTTAACATTTCACTGAAAACGTTTTATTAGCTTTTTGGACAGAACCTGGAATTTCTTTGCCAGGAAGGATGATCCCATCATACTTCTGCTGGAACCAGAACATGGCCCCCTCTTTGCTGATTCTGTGTTGGGCCCCAGTGCAGCCTGTCCGCACTTCTTGTCTGGATGCTGAAACCTGGCCTATCCAGCAGCACAAAGTCCAGACCATGCTTGGATCATATTTGATGCCCAGATCGATGTGTTCCTTGATCCCAAAACCAAAGTTGCCAGTATCTGAAAAGTTATTTTTCCTTAAATCATACTCCGTCTCCTTTAGATCTTTCTCCAGGATTTCTTCTGCCTTGTCCCCCTTACTGTGTAGTGAACAGCAATCTTTTCATTTCTCCTGATTCCAAAGGATCTGAATGTGAATCCAGCTTTGGAAAACACAGCAGTCTGGCCTGTGGGCTGCTCCAACACCTTGGCAGCCCGGGTCAGTCTGTCTCCATTCTCCCCAACACAGAAGTTGAGGTAGAGCTTGCCAATGCGAAGTTCCCTCATAGGGTTCTCATTTTCGCTTTGATCCAACATGATGGAGAACAGGAAGAGAGAGTGGAGCCCCTTAAGTTCTTAAGTTACACTAATAAGCTTATATAGAGATCATTACCTCTTCCAATTGAATTTCTTTTTCCTCTATGTATCCCTTCATATAAATGCTCTGTATGTTCTTCAAGACATGTTAAATACAACAATCTTCATGAAATCCTTTTTTATTTCTAAAAACAAGACCTCTACTTCTTCAAGGTTTTATTGTGCCCAGGCAAAAGACTTTATTTTTCAACCTCCCTTGTAGAATTGGCCAGATCACTAAGTTCTGAGTGAGATATACACAGAAGTACTATGTTCTGTATTATGTTCTGTTTCAATTTAAGTTGAAATTTACATTATACTAAGAGCACCTAGTCTAGTGCCTGGCACATAAATGTGCTAAATAAAATTTTGTGATGTGGCTTGAATGTTTTGTTCAAAAGTCATATTTTGATAACTTGAGGTAAAAATTCATAGTACATAAAACCATGATTTTGACAATTTTATTAAATAATTTCTATATATTTTGTGTTGAGAATGCTTCTTTATTCCTAATACAGATTAACCAAAAACTGTTAAATCTATGCTTTTTTTGTGTGTGTGGTAGTCAGATTGAACCCAGGGCCTACACACATGCTAGGCAAGCATCTACCACTGAGTTATATTTCTAGCCTCACCCTTTAAAAACATTTTTGAAACAGAGAGTCTCATTAAGTTGCCAGGCTGGCCTCTAATTTATCTTACCATTCTTCTGCTTCAAAGCCAATTAAGTAACAAATTGTGTCTTGTGCAATGCTTTTTGTTCTGTTTGTGCTCAGATGTGATTAGACTGTTGTCTTGTTTTAGACTCATTCTATTACAATTATAGGTGACCTTGACTCAAGTTGGTGTTCTGTGAAATTACTTAGGTTAAGCAAGAGAACACCCTGGTCTTGCTGGTTTGGGCAGATCAGTTACCACCAAACAGGCTGTTTTTTCCTTTCTCCTCTACTTATAACTAGGCTGCCTGAATTGAAATCCTGGGTTCCTCAACAGCTCTGAACATGGGCGGTTAACTTCCCGGAGCCTGTTCCCTCAACTGCAATATGGAGATAAATAGTGCTTATTTTAAAGGAATGCTCTAAGGATTAAATGGGTTAATATGAGAGAAGACTTTGAACAGTTCCCAACACAGGGTAGGTAATAGTGTGTTTTTGTATTAACAACACCCTGTCTCATTCATTCATTCAGCCAGCCCATATTTACTTACATATATCATGGGACTGTAGACATTTATTCACCTCTTCAAATTTCCAGCATCTGAATTTGAAACTCTGGCTGAAGAATGTTTGCAAAAGTTACAATAGTGATTGAAATTTAAAGACAGGTTAATTTTCATTTTTTAATCAATCAGCATGCTCAATAATTCATTCACTACATATCCTTTTCCTTTGTCTGGATCACAATGAGTTGAAACGCTCCAAACCAAAATAAAAACAAATATTTAAAACGAGACAAATAAACTAATTTACATCTCTCTTTGCTCTTTTTCCCCTCTCCAAATCCAGCCCTTATGGTTTTCGGGGGTTTTTTACCCGCTTCTTCTAGTTTCTAACTTTGGGCTGTGGGATTAAAAACAAATTATTAATCCTCATTTGCCTGGCTCATAAGAATGTTCGGATGATGCTCACGTATGTGGGGGGAAACAAAGGAAAAGAAAAACCTTTACAATTCAGATCGTTTCAGAAACGCTTGTTTGGTGTTTAATAGTAGCGGTTGCCCAAGGGAAGTGAGAAAATCGCCTGTCAAAACCCCATGAAGCATTTTCACGGTGCGAGTAAGTTTGGCACTCTGAGGCTCCCATAGCTCGCTTTCAGAAGCCCTGTGGTGCCTCCCGCTGAGCCTCCCCTGGCTGTTTCCGGTTGTGCCCGGAAGCACGAGTCCAGGCCCCAGCTGCGACTACACTGGCTGCTGGTGGCTGCGTGAGCCGTCTTAGACCTGCTGCCGGGGAAGCCAGTCTGCAGCCAACATGTCCAGCAGAAACAACAACAAGCTGCCTAACAACCTGCCGCAGTTGCAGAATCTGATCAAGCGGGACCCGCCGGCCTACATCGAGGAGGTGCGAGTGGGGCAGTGTTAAACGTGTTCCCTCCTTGTCAGCTGCCCTCAGACCAACCTCCCTGAATATGGGCGCGGCATACACTAGAGGCCTGGGCACGCTGGGTGGACAGACCCGCGCCGGAGGCGTGGAGGAGCCGGGGTCCTGGCTCCGCGTATGCTCTTAGGTTCAGGGGTACCTGCAGGGGAGAGAAGGGGAGGAACATGCCATAGGGTTCGTTTTCCACCTGTTGGTAACGTGCTGTCCCTTTGGGTTTTCTACCGGAACCGTAGACCCCGCTACCACGAAAACATCCTTTAAAATTTCATTTTATCTCAGTTTATCTGGCGACCTCACTGAGGTGGAGAGACAAAGGACCTGCCACCATTCTCCAGCTTCCATCAGGTTTCTCAGCTTCTTTTCAGAAACTCCTAACATGAATTAGTGGGTAACATTTGATAAATCGTATATTGAAATGCTTTCGACTGACGTCAGCTCTGTGCCCTGAGCTGTGCCTGGCAGAAGTCGGGGAGTTCTCCAATGCTAGGGACAGAATCAGGAGCTTAGTATACCTTGGTAAGCCAGGATTCAAACTCATTCGAAGATAGCGTGACCTGGATGAATTGTGAATATTTAAAGGTGTTTGAGCTGAGGAAATGAAGGTGGTGATCAAAATATACTATTAACTAATGTAGTTACATACATAAGCTTTAGATTATGATTTGCAACCTATTTTAATGCCCCTGTGTTGATGTCTTTGAAATATTTCTGAATTGAAAATTTAGGACTTAATGGGGGAAAACACTGTACAACCATTGACAAAGTAATAAGTTTAGAGCCCATATAGTTCTATATTTAAGAGCATTGATTTCATAACTAACTATTAAGTTTTGGTTCTGTTGTTGACCAATTGTGTAACCAGGGAAGGTTAATCAATGAACCTATGTGCATATTTTAATATGGGAGGAGATAATAACTGCCTCCTTTATTCATTTAAATATACATGCAAATCCACACGTTGCCCCTGGTATGTGTCAATGTAATTCTAAACCTTAGGGACACAGTGGTAAACAAGACAGATGAGAGCATTCCCTTGGTCTTACATTCTAGTAAAGGTAGACTTATAGTGGTAGGGACTGTGAAGAAAATAAAACTGCACAGGAATGTGTTAGAGGCTGCTGGTTTTGATTCTATAAACAGGCGATTTTTCTGCAGTGGTGATATTGAACCACTCAGGTCAAAAGCATCATAGAAAAATTACAAAGTGCAGAAGCTCTTGTGAAAAAGAAGTGGAGTGGAAGAAAGTATGGCTAAAGTGTGGTGAGCACAGAAGAGGGTAGTGGAAAATGATGTGGGAAATACAGAACTGTTTAAACCATGGTGGACAGTGTAAATTTTACACTTTGTGCTTTGGAGAGCCATTGAAGAGTTTTAAACAGGGAAGTGACATGATCTGATATATATTTTTAAAAAGTACTCTGAAGGTTAAGTATAGAATGAATTGTAGAGGGGTACAACTGGAATGAGGGTAACTTGTAATGGCTTATGGGAATAGTGCCAATGGAATTATCAACAGAATTAGGACAGATTTGAATTAGTCTACATGGAGGTAGAGCAAGTAGGACTTCTTTGCTTCCTTGCGGAGGGGATATAAGGGAGAGGGGAAAAAAAAGAACAAAGAATGATTCAGGTTTGTTTTTTTTTTCTGCATCCTATAGGTGATAGTGCCACTTGCTGAAGTGCATTCATTTGACAAATGTTTTTTGATTACTGGTTGTGTGCTAGGCACGGTGCTGGACACTGGGACTGTGATAGTGAACTATACAGATAAGATCCTGTCCTCACTAGATTGCATTATAGTAGGAGGAAATATAAAATGGCAAGGAATGTATAGTTTTGTGAATAATGGTAAGTGCTGTGGAAAAAGTAAAATAGGAAAGTGCCCTCAAGTAACTGCCTAAAGGGTGAGGAAGAGCTGTGTGTATATTTAAAGGAGGAGCATTCTAGGCAGAAGGAACAGCAAATATAAAAACCCTGGGATAGGAATGTGCCTGGTAGGTTTGAAGAACCTAAAGGAGGCCATTATAGCTCTAAATGGGTAATGGGGAAAGGGAGACTAATTGGAGGTGAGTGGAGCTTAACCTTATAGAGCCTGGCTGTTTTTAAGAACTTTAGATTTTGCTTTGAGTGAAATGGAAGCCTTTGGGGCAGAGGAATTCATGAACAGTCTTATATGAGATTGGGATCAATGTAACTTGTTTTGAGGATAGATTGTATTGTAGCAAGGCAAAGGTAGAAGCAGAGACACAAATAAGAAGCCATTGAAATTATCTATAGCAAAAAATGATGCTGACTTTGACCAGGATGGTCATAGTGGAGTAAGTGAGAAATGATCTGATAAGTGGACAATGCCCCAGGGATTCCCAGCATGTAGAGGTTACTGAGTTGCTGAGTAACTAGCAAAAAGGTCTGAAAAAACTGCTCATGAAGTAGGATAACCAGGTGGTATGCTGGAAGCCAAGTACCAAAGGTGTTCCTGTGATGAGGGAGAGACCAAGAATGTGAGATGCTGATGAATCAAATAAGATAAAGACTTTCAGTGTCATTAAACCTAGCAACACCAATGCCATTCGTTACCATGATAGTAGCAGTTTGTGTGGAAGAATGAGTGTAGAAATCTGGTTACAGTAGGTTTAAAGGCAAGTAAAGAATGATCCCATTTATATGAAATGTCCAGAATAGGTGAATCCATAGAGACAAAAGTAGATTAGTGGTTGCCAGGGTCTGAGGGTAAGGGGAATAGGAAATAACTGCTAATGCGTAGGAGTTTCTTTTTATGGCGAAAAGTTTTCTGGAATTAGATAGTTGTATGACCTTGTGAATATAATAAAAACCACTAAATGGTCTATCCTAAAGGCTAACTCTTATATACATGAATTATATCTCATTTTTTTTGAAAAAGGAAAGCAGTTAGATAAATATGGACAATTCTATTTTTTTTTTGGAGGTGGGAGGGGGGTACTGGGGATTGAACCCAGGAGCACTCCACCACTGAGCCACATCCCAGCCCCATTTTGTATTTTATTTAGAGACAGGGTCTCACTGAGTTGCTTAGGGCGTCGCTCAGTTGCTGAGACTGGCTTTGAACTCAGGATCCTCCTGCCTCAGCCTCCCAAGTGCTGGGATTACAGGCGTGCGCCACCGTGCTCAGCTGGACAATTCATTTTTGCACACTTTATTTCTACTTTGAGACAGGGTCTTACTGATTTGCTTAGGGCCTCACTAAGTTCTTGAGGTTGGGTTTGAACTTGTGATCCTCCCACCTTAACCTCCTGGGCCCCTGGAATTCCAGGTGTGTGCCACTGTGCCCAGCCTGGACACTGCAGGAGTTTTTCTGAAAAGATGAGAGGAGAGCCAGGTATGGTGGCATATACCTGTAATCCCAGCTACTGAGGAGGCTGAGGCAGGAGGATTACAAGTTCAAGACCAGCCTGGGGAACTTAACAAGACCCTGTCTTGAAATAAAAAATCAAAAGGGTTAGGGGTATAACTCTGGGAAAGCTCCTCTGGGTTCAGTCCCCAGTACTGCAGGGGGAAAAAAGAGAGAGAGAAGGGGAAGAGAGAAATGGAGTGGCAGCTTGAGAGTGAAGTGGAATCCAAAGAGTTTCTCATAAGATCATAGGAATAAAAGCATCTCTATTCTACTGATGGGATAAATCTTAAGACATAAGATTGAAAGCTGATAGTGGGGACAGTTAAGGAAAAAGTATCAATCTGGATGGATACCAGTGTTCATAAGGGGTTAAGAAGTGAAGAGGACATGTACCAACTCAGTCATGGTGGAAGAAAATGATGTAGTACTGTGTCAGGAGAACTGTGGTCTCCTCGGAGTATTAGAATAACTTGACTCTCTTAAAAGATTTAAATGCCTTGGCCCTACCCCAAGAGTTTTGGAATACTACTGATATGAACGTTATACTGAGTGAGTTGAGGGATAGCCTGGGAGACCAGTGCTTTTGCAGAACACATGAAGGACAGAGTTAGATTAATCTTAATCATTTCAAGGCAGATAAATAGTGGTAGCTGGGCTGTGGGTAGGGGGAGGAAAGAATTGGGGTAAGGATTTTGTAAGGAGCATGACGAGTTCTGGGGCCTTTCCTCACTCCTGTTCAGTGGAAGTGTGGAGTAAAGAGAGAGATGGTCTTATTTGAAGCATTTTAGGTATTACATAAGTCTGCCTTTTGACTCCCACACTTGGTAAAAGCTGGTAAGTGGACACCTAGAATTTTTTTAGGGAAACAACGTAACTTTTTTAAAATTAATTTTTAAAATTTGTTCTAATTGGTTATACATGTCAGTAGAATGCATTGTGACACATTGTACCCAAATGGAACATAACTTCTCATTCTTCTGAACAACACAACTATTTAAGACATCTTTTAGACATCTAAACAGATGTTAGATAGGCAAATGGGTATGAGAATATGGAGTTCACTGGACCATTTAGGGTTGAGCTGATGATAAATAAATATACATTTTTTTGTATATGTGTCTTTCTTTCACACATAAACCCAATTTAAAAGCATCAACTATGGGAAGCTAGGGATATAGTTCAGTGGTACAGCAGTTGGCTAACATGTGTGACCCCCTGAGTTCAAACCTTAGCACCACAGAAACAAAACAGCAAAACATAATTTAAAAACAAAATGAAACTTTGACAATGGAAGGGGAGTAGCTATAGTGCATGGAATTGAGACCTGGCTCTCCAGTTCTAACATTAGACTGTTGGGTTGTTAGGACTAAATGCAGTGAAATGAATAATGTACATAATGAAGTTGGCAATAAGTGCAAGCTATGTAATTTCCCTGTGTCTCTTGCCCTTGGCTCTTAATACATCCTATCTATAACTTAGTGTGTCTTTAAAAGAGGAGAATTTTTGATTAGAGAATTTCATGTACTTGAAATATACTTTACTTTCTGTCCTGGTATTTTTCTCCTGGTTTAAGTGCTCTCCAAACATGGACAATGTTGTAGGGGTCATTTAGATAGTAAGTGGCAGAACGGGGCCAGAATTTGAGTCTTTGACTCTTGCTTATTATTCTTTATACTATACTGTCTAACTTTCTAATGAATATTCTAAGGAAGGGATCTTCAAATTGTCTGATGTCCTTAGGATTTTTCAAAACTCATTTAGAAAAATGCAGAGAAAGAAAAAGAAGTGTTTTTATATACTTAGATGCATTTTTTTTTCTCCATGCCATTGTCAAAGACTTTACTAAATTTCATTCTATACTGAGATATCAGTCATAATTGAATGTGACAAACTCAATTTTTATTTTTCTGCAGTTTCTCCAGCAGTATAATCACTACAAATCCAATGTGGAGATTTTCAAGCTACAACCAAATAAACCCAGCAAAGAATTGGCAGAGCTGGTGATGTTTATGGCCCAGGTAAAGAACATAATTTCTGAATAAAACAAAGGTCAGTGTTAGTCACTTTTGCAGAATATTTTTTCAATAATACTCAACCTCACTGGGCGCACGCCTGTAATCCCAGCACTTGGGAGGATGAGACAGGAGGATCACGAGTTTAAAGCCAGCCTTAGCAACTTCGAGAGACCCTGAGCAACTCAGTGAGACCCTGTCTCTAAATAAAATACAAAATAGGGCTGGGGATGTGGCTCAGTGGTGGAGTGCCCCTGGGTTCAATCCCTAGTACCAAAAAAAAAAAAAGAAAAACCCAAAAAAATAGTACTCAACCTCATTCCATTCTGAAGTGGAAACTTAAGTTTTTCTAAAACTTTCCCTTTTTCACAGATTTTATTTTCTTCCTATGATGAGCTGGAGGATTTGCTCGGTCTTTTTACAGAATCAACCACAACCAAAATGTCAAACTCTTTTTTTAAAAATCATTATTAATTAGGTTCTTAATGAGGTCATGAATATTATGCAAATATTATAGGAACTTCAATTCTCCTGAGAATGGCAGGAGAAATAGCACACAGGAAAAACGTGGTGATTTGGAACCATCTGCCTTTGTAAATTAGCCTCTTACTCTCCTTTTGCAAAACATATTAATTCTGTGCATCTCAATTTTAGAAATTTCAGAAAGACTTTGCTTTGTTATAGATTGGTCACTGCTACCCAGAACATCTATGTAACTTTCCTCAAGAACTGAAAGATCTTCTCTCCTACAATCATAGTGTCTTGGATCCAGATCTTCGAATGGTAGGACAAGTTTTTGGATCAATAAACTACACTGTGTTTATGTGTGCATGTAATAATGTATTTAAATGAGGATACGCTCTCAACTAAACATCTTTTTAAAATGTCAATCAGAATGGTCACCCTTTCCTTAAAATTCCTGTAGGTTCTCACTTGTACTTAAAATTCAAACATATCATCATGGCCTATTAAGTTCCTACCTGTGCTCTGCTTCCTACCTGTGTTCGTCTTCTCATCTCCTTTTCTGCTACTCTCCTCTCTGATTGTTCTGTTCTTCCAACATGTTAACCCTGTTGTGGTGCTCTTTCCCCTGTTTTGAATAGGTAATTACTTCCAGCCTTTTAAATCTCATATGCATGAAGAACCTTAATTACAACATGTAGTTTTTATGTAGTACTTCATTCGGTAAAGTTATCCATTAAATGACCAGTTTGAGCATGTAAACATTGTCACTCTAGTGGTTGATACTGGGTCCTGATTAAAGTCCCTTATACCAGCCATTGTACCCATTTTCCCTTCCGGCTGTGAATATCAATTGCTGATTCCATGTGCCACCACCCCACCCCAGCCTTACTCTGAGGCATAATCCCAGCTAAATGAAAGTCTTAGCTCTGGGAGGTTACACTCCCAGCTGATTATCATGAGCTATAAAACCCTACTCACGTTGGGTCTAACTGTGTTGCTAATTGTACTCCAGGGCTTCCTGTGTTTGGATGAAAGCTAGTCTCCAGCCAAAGACATATTCTTTCTTGACTTTTCTTTTGTCTGCCCTTATTCTGTTTTCTTCACTTCCCTTTTGAGAGCACATATCCACAAATGACTTACAATGAATCAGACTCTGCTTTTAGGGAACCCAAGGTAAGGCATTGCAAATTAAATATATCTGCCTTTCAAATACCTTTACAGCAGGTACTTCACAAAAAATAATTGTGATCACAAAACATACTAATATCCTCTGCTGAAACTTGTAAAAATATTTGTTTATAGATTCAACTTCGTTCTTACTCTTATTTTTTATTTGCTCTTTTTAGATATATATAACAATAGTGTATATTCTGACATATTTTACATACATGGGTATAACTTATTCTAATTAGATTCCATTCTTATGGTTGTACATGATGTGGACTTTTACTGGTAAATTTGTTCTTATTCTTAATGTTTTTCCCAGACTCTGTAATTCTACCATTTTTATACTTTTCTAGGTTTGTCTTTTTTGGGTGTTTGTATTTTCCCTCCTTGCTATGTTGCCCAGGTTGTCCTTAAATTACTAGGTGCCAGTAATCCTACTGCCTCTGCTTACCTAGATGGAAATAGGTTGTATTTTTTTGTAGAAGAAACTAAATATCCGTATATTTAACTTATACTTAACAAAAAGCAAGAAAAATTAAACTTATTTTTTTTCTTTGACATTAGAATACCTTTTAAAGTATTTTTATTAAGTTCTTTTTGAGCCTTATTTATTGTGTTCACATTGTCACCACTTGACCAAGGGGGAGCTTCTTAGTAGTTTTAGCAGTGCCCCTGATATTTTTTAAAGCATCCTTATTATATTCTGGAAGAAATAGTCCCAAACTCATTCTTGTTTTCGCTGCCCAAAACAGTAAGGAATCAACTTTTCTCCAAATATTTCTTGTTAGAGCTAATGGAAAGTAGTATTAGAGGACAAAATTTGGGTGATTAGACTATATATGAAAATTATCCTCATGGATTCATCGATCCTCTAGGGTTTCATCAAGTGAAGCCACTCTTCCAGAGAGGCCTTCCTTTATCTCTCTTTGTAAAGTTGCCCTTCTTCAGTCAGAATTAATCAATCCTATTACTGTTTTACTTCCTGTGTGACACTTATTATCTCAGATACTCTTCTTTATGCCTAACTCCTCTTTTGCTCCATCCCTAGTGGAAGCTCCCTGAGGGCAGAGACTATCGTTCTGATGCCTAGAGTAGTGCCTTGTTAGGGAAAAGACAAAGAGCTCTTTAGGATATATATACTCCATTTTCTTATTTGATTAATTTTCCCATTGTTTTATGGTATGTTTTCTTTTCCTTTCTAAGACATTTTGCAAAGCTTTGATCTTGCTGAGAAATAAGAATCTCATCAATCCATCAAGTTTACTAGAACTGTTCTTTGAACTTCTACGTTGCCATGATAAGCTTCTGCGAAAGGTAAAGACCAAAAATGTTTTCCCCACATCTCATTCTTTCTTGAAGTGACATAAAATGTGGAGAGTTTGGAATCCCTTGAATTCTTGTTGCTTTATGTACTTGGATATGGCAAAGAATAATTTTTTTTTATTATTATTTAGTTGTCGATGGACCTTCATTTTATTTATTTATATGTGGTGCTGAGAATTGAACCCAGTGCCTCACACATGCTAGGCAAGCGCTCTACCACTGAGCTACAACCCCAGCCCAAGAATAATTTTAACAAGAAAAAAATAAACCACTGTGGGCATGCAATGTGGTATTAATAGCTAACATTTACTAAGTGCATACTTTGTGCCAGGCACTATTCTCTGAGATTTTGTGTATTTGTTTACACACAAAGCCCAATGATATAGGGATTTTCATTATTATTATTATTAGCTCTTTATAGATAAAAAGACTGAACATAGAGAAAAAGAATAACTTGCCTAGGATCACACAATTTCTGAGTGGTGAGACTGGAATATAAACCCAGGTAATGTGGCTCCAAAATCCAGTTCCTTTACCACTGCTCTATACTGACTGGCTTAATCAGGACGTGGACATTCATAACTGTAACTGTCCAACCCAATAAAACTAACTTTTATTGTTGTTATTGACATTTTCACATGATCTTGTATTTTCTATATAAGACTAGAAGCTGAAGGTTTATGAAACAAATTTAAGAAAGAAAAACTAAAGTTTACATTCATTAACTTAAACATTTTTTCTTTTTAGAGTATTGGAAAACTACTACATTTGATTTTGAATAATCAACTCCCCTGTCTCTTCCTGCCCTAAAGAGTCACCAGTCTACTTTTGGCCTTTATAGATTAGCTTATTCTGGGTATACATAAGTGCAGTCATACAATATGTGGTCTTTTCTGACTATTTACTTAGCATAATGTTTTCAAGGTTCATTCAGGGATACTGCATTCCTTTTTGTTGCCAAATAATATTCTGTTATATGGCTATACAACATTGTGTTTTCCATTCATCAGTTAATGGACATTTGGATTGTTTCTGCTTTTTTGGTTATTATGAATAATGCTGCTATGAGTCACACAAACACTGATATGGAAATGGATTTTCATTTCTTTTGGGTATATATCAAGGAGTGGAATTGTTGGGTCATATGGTAACTTGGTGTTTAGCCTTCTGAGGGCAACTTTACTTTGATCTTTAGCTGCTGTGTTTTTTGTTTGTTTGTTTGTTTGTTTTTTGGTTTGCTTGCTTTTATTTTTGGTGTCTTTTGTGATAGAATGAAAATAGGTAAAATTAAGCCATTCTGTACATTTGTGTTTTTATCCAAATTTAACAAGGTTAGAAATGTTAGTTTAATGTATATTTGTTTTTGTTTCTTTTCCTCAGACTTTGTACACACATATTGTAACTGATATCAAGAATATAAATGCAAAACACAAGAACAATAAAGTGAATGTAGTAAGTACCCTTTTGTTTTCCATGTTTGCAGCATTGTACCATCAATGTGTTAAGTCTTCTTTCACTTTCTCTTCAGGTTTTGCAGAATTTTATGTATACCATGTTAAGAGATAGCAATGCAATTGCAGCCAAGATGTCTTTGGATGTGATGATAGAACTCTACAGAAGGAACATCTGGTAATAGATATATGATTTTGTCTCCTAAGTAGATTTCTTTTTTTCATTCATAATTAATACAAAACACACAAATATTTTTGATCATGTGCTCTTCAGCATATCGTAAATTAAGTTAGAAGTAAACACATGGAAGCACTCCACATGACTGAATAACATTGACTCCTGTTTCTTGATTACCTCATTCACCCTCAAGAACATCTGAAGAACAAAGGCAGCCTATCTGGAACTATCTCCATTTTATAGGTAATGAAATGGAAGGTATTAGAGTAAGAGTTTAGGTATTAAGAAGCAGAATTGAAATTGAAACCCAGATTTTCTGACCTCAAATCTGCATTACTTACTTTGGCACTCTGAAGATTTTTCAAGTCAATTTCTACTGTATATGTGAAATACTGTATTTCATATACTTTGTTTTGTTGATATAGTGCCCCAACTCATGTCTTCTACTTTTCTTATTGATGAGCTCCTCCCTCCCTGCTTTTTGGAACATTTGGAGAAACTAGAAAGGTTTTTTTTTGTTTGTTTGTTTTTTAAATTACATATAATCCCACCACCCAAACATGATTAACTGTTAATATTTTATGATATTTCTTCTAGGTCATTTATGTATCATGCATGTTTGACTATGGGTGACTATGGTTGGAATTTTGCTGTATTACAGGTTTTTTATTCTGGGTTGTTGGGTTTTTTTCCTACTTACGTTGAGTAGGTTCTGTCTCATTAAAATACTTCACATACTTCATCTTACTTGTAAGTTTTTTGTTTTAGGAGTGGCCAAAATTAAATGTTTTACTTATGGTTGACTAATTTAGGAATCCATGACTTTTTTTTTTTTTTTGCACTGGTGATTGAACCCAGGGCCTCACATATGTGCAGTAAATTCTCCACCATGGAGCTATACCTCCAGCCCTTTTTTAAAATTTTGTTTTATGACGGGGTATCCTTAAGTTGCCCAGGCTATCCTTGAACTTTTTATCCTACCTCATCCTCCCAAGTACCTGGGATTTATAGGTGTGTACCACCATACCTGGATGCAAACCATGACTTAAAATTTTTAATTTCATTCTTTAAAGCTGAGTAATATTCCTGTGTGTGGGGGGGGTGTTCGCGTTCGTGTACGTACACATTTTCTTCATCCATTCATCTGTTGAAGAACACCTAGCTTGGTTCCATAGTATAGCTATTGTGAGTTGAGCTGCTATAAACATTGATGTGGCTGTGTCACTGTAGTATGCTGATTTTAAGTCATTTGGGTATAAACCAAGGAGTGGGATAGTAGTTTTGATTTGCATTTCTCTAATTGCAAGAGATGTTGAACATTATTTTCTTGTATTTGTTTGATTGTATTTCGTCTTCTGTGAAGTGTCTCTTCAGTTCCTTAGCCCATTTATTGATTGGGCTATTTGTTTTTTTGGCATTTGCTGATAAATGGATGGAGTTGGAGAATATGCTAAGCAAAATAAACCAAACACAAAACACAAAAGTTGAATGTTTTCTCTGTGACGAAGATACTAAGTCACAATAAGGGGGCAGGGTGCTAGGGAAGAATAGAGTTACTTTATATTAGGTAGAGGGGAGTAAAGGGAGGGGAGAGGGTATGGGAGTAGGAAGGATAGTAAAGTGAAACAGACATTATTACCTCATGTTCATATACGACTGCATGACCGATGTGATCCTATAATATGTACAATCAGAAAAAATGAGAAATTATACTCCATTTATGTATGATTTATCAAAATGCATAATTGCATTCTACTCTCATGTATAACTAATTAGCACAAATTTAAAAATTTAAAGAAATCAAAAAGATCAAAACCTATTTTTAAAGGGCAAATATTTGAATGGGTATTTTGTAAAGGAATATATACAAATGATCATATATACATAAATGATCAATAAATGTGAAAATACAAAAAATTTTAGAGTTGAAAACTCAAATGTCAGAGTATTTATTATGTTGTTTCTTTTGCGCCATTGTCTGTACTGTGAAATGCAATAGAATGAAAATCTATTTCAAAGCATTCATTGTCTCCCCGCAGGAATGATGCCAAAACTGTTAATGTTATCACAACTGCATGTTTCTCTAAGGTTACCAAGGTGAGCACCTGTAGGGGCTGTGTGGAAACACTGTCTTTGGGTGGTCTGTTTCTATGGATGGAAGGTAGAAGAGCTAGGTATGTAAGGAAGTGGTGGACGAACATGGAGTTAATGTTTAAAGAGGCTTTTTTTGTACTTAGACTACTTCCTTAAGTCATCTGTGCTATGGAAGATTCAAACAATTATGAGATTGTAAAACATTGTAATGAGTGATAACTCTTTATGTTGTTTTTCCTTATTCTTTGCTCTCTTAGGCTCTGGTACAATTGAAAGAAATATAAGAACTATATTTGACCTTCTGTTAGAAGCGCTATGACATCACTTTTCTTATGTGGAATGTAGAAATTCTTGGCAGTCTACCTGAAGGACAAAGACACAGAGCCTGGCAGTTTTTATCTAAAGTTTATTTAATTTTTGTGATGCTGGGAATTCAACCCAGGGACTCATGCATGCTAAACATGTGCTCTACCACTGTACTACATCCCTACCCATAGTTAAAGATTTTTAAAATTACATATTTATGGAACAAATGACATGTTAAAAATTTTTTAATTAAACAAAAAGAGCAAAAATCCCACCATACTTTGCATATTTTTCTTTAGATCCTAGTTCACATGTGTTTATAAAATGTAAACAAATGTACTTATTCTTTGTAAACTGGGTTAGATAACTGACTTTTTGTCTGATTGGTCTCTAGATACTAGTTGCTGCTTTGACATTCTTCCTTGGGAAAGATGAAGATGAGAAACAGGACAGTGACTCAGAATCTGAGGTTAGTTTAACAATGATGCTTCTGAATTTCATAATTTCTCTGATTTTGTATTTTCTCTGAGTACAATTTGTAAAATTTTGGACTAATGGAGTTAGAAAGACATTTATATGTCACCTTTGTACTTTATTGAGTTCTGTGATATTGAGATTTTATTCCATTTAGAATTTATCACTTGTATTCAGTAAGATTGGTTAGGTAATAAAGCAGATTTATTCAGCCTTATTCTTAACTCTAAAGCTATATCTTTATATTACTAAACAAGTTTAGAATAAAAATTGCTGCCAGTGTATTTTGAGATAATGTCAACATCATAGAAATTTGTAGCGCAGAGAGGGGAGAGGAATATGGCATCTTTGTTTGTTTATGAATTTACTTTTTATTTTTACAGACTGCATTTTGATTCACTGTATACAAATGGGGTGCAACTTTTCATTTCTGTGGTTGTACATGATGTAGATTCACACCATTCATGTAATTATACAGTGATGTCTGTCTCATTCTACCATCTTTCCTTCTTCTACCCCCTCCCCCTCTCATTTCCCTCTGCATAATCCAAAGTTCCTCCATTCTTCTCTTACCTCTGCACCTGGAATATGGCATCTTTAAAAGGAAAAAAATCAAGATTTATGACATTGTGAAATTTCCTTTGAAGTACTAAAAAGAAGAAATTTGAAAAAAATCTCCCTTCTCCATTTAAAGCATTTTGGTAGCTAGATCTGGAATATGTGATATTCCAGATATGTGATATCTTTTAAACAACATGTGACTGATACATTTTTCCTGTAAAACATTTTAGATACTATGGAGAAAAGTTTTTTTGACCTTAATGTTTTTTTTTATATCCTGTTCCTTCCTCATAGGTAACCACCTTGTTTTCCATCTATTTAAATATGGATATGTCTACATAAAGTCTTATATAAATAGTAGGTTTTCAAGAACTGTCTGAATAACACGTATCCTACAACTTGCATTCTTTGTGTCAATACGTATAGATCTACCAATGCATTTAAATCTTAAAGAATAACCTCCACATAGTCAGGATATAAATTATATATA
Source organism: Glaucomys volans (assembly GCA_020662805.1). Taxonomy (NCBI): domain Eukaryota; kingdom Metazoa; phylum Chordata; class Mammalia; order Rodentia; family Sciuridae; genus Glaucomys; species Glaucomys volans. Next base: position 701,076 of record JAJEJO010000192.1, on the reverse strand, counting down.
TTACTATATCTTAAGTATTCTCCTGTTGATCAAAATTTGTTTCCAGTTTCTTTCAAATTATAAAGTTGTACTCTGTATATCAGACTTCAGTAAAAGGCAAAAGCAAAATATAAACTCAAAATTATTTGTGTGTGCCTGTTTTTGCACAGGTGTGTGCATATTTTTAACTTAATTTTAAACATTTACTTTTAATAGGTGTATGCAAAGCAGATTAAAAAACAAAAGTTGTTGAAAGGATTATTTATTGCTTCTATGCAGATCTATTCTTTGTTTCCAGTTTTACAAAGTGGTATCTCTTTCAGGACGAAGGCCCCACAGCAAGAGACCTGCTAGTGCAGTATGCCACAGGAAAGAAGAGCTCCAAAAACAAGAAAAGGTTGGAAAAGGCAATGAAAGTACTCAAGGTGAGATTATGCTTGGAAAATGAAGTAGAAATCATTAAAATGCGGAATACATAGTTTTTAGCTGGAGATTTTCAAGACTCAGAAATCAAGAAATAGCATTTAAAAAAAATTTGGAAATGTGTGATGAATATTTCAACACGAATTTTTAGTTGTATATGGACACAATATCTTTATTTATTTTTATGCAGTGCTGAGGATCGAACCCAGTGCCTCGCATGTACGAGGCAAATGCTTTACCACTGAGCTACAGCCCCAGACCCTCAACACTAATTCTTAATGAATAAGTATATTCAGCTCTAGCAAGATCTGTAACTTGAATAAATTAATTTGATTAAATTCACTTTTCACCTGTTCTGATTAATTGTGCCCTATATTAGGATATCTTTGCTACACGTCTTTTCAGAAGAGTGTAGACTTTAATTGCATTGGCTATTTTGTAATAATCATGCTGAAAATCATTATTGTGGTCCCTATGGGTGCTTTGGGGTTTTTTTGTTTGTTTTCTTGGGCAGTACTGGAGATTGAACATAGGACCTTATACATGCTAGACAAGTGTGCTACAACTGAGCTGTATCCCAGCACTGAGCTACATTCCTTTTTTTCCCCCATCAAGACAGAGTTTTGCTAAGTTGCTGAAGCTGATCTTAAACCTTTGATTCCCCAGCCTTAGTCTCCCATGTAGCTGGGATTACAGGCATGTGCCACTGTGCCCAGATCTTCTGGTTTTGTTTGTATTTCCAGATTCCTTTAAGTCTCACAGGTGCTAATGTCTAGAAGTTTCCCAGGGTTTAATCTTAAAAGGTAAAAAAACATCTTTAGTTCTTTCAGTCAAAAGAAAGGTTTTTAGATCAAGGATTTTTTTTTAACACCGGCTACTAGACGGGATAATAGCTTTTAGCACTGTAGCACATTGAAATTCAAGGAAGACTCACTGTAATTCAGATTGAAAAGTTGTTTCCCTCCATCTCTTTTAGAAACAAAAGAAGAAAAAAAAGCCAGAGGTGTTTAACTTTTCAGCCATTCACTTGATTCATGATCCCCAAGGTACTGTAAATATGATTTGCTAAGTTACTTGTTGGCTTTATCTCTGCCTATTTTGTTTCCTGTTTTCAGGGTTGTCAGGGAATATATTATCCCTGGTACTTAATAGACAATCAAATAAGTGCTTAATTTTTCCTACTTGGTTGTAGCCTAGAGAATATTGTTAAGCAGTGATTTCCAGCCTGTAGCAAAGTAACAAAACTGTGGACGAACAGGTTTTTCAGAGATTCATATCTTTAAGAACACAAAGTAGTAAGATATTGCACTTAAATGAAAACTGATAGTCTGTTGTCTCTTTTTCTAAACTGGTCTTTAGAAACCAAAAGTCTGGGAAACCCTTTTCTAGAACACTAGTTCTCAAACTAGGTTGCACATTAGAATCACCTGGAGAATTTATTATTTAAGTATTCTGATGCCTGAGACCTGTTAACTCCAGATATTATGAGATTATGATTTAGAAATTATGATTTATGAGATTATGAATTAGAGATTATGACTCAGTTGGTATGGAGTGTGGTTCTCTATTCTACCATACCACAGCATTTGTTAACCTCTGCTTGAGAGCAGTGCTTCTCAAATTTTATGTGTATGCAAATCACCTGGGGAACTGGTTAAAGTACAGATTCTTACTCAGTAGGGCACAGTTAGGACTTGAGATTCTACATTTCTAAGACGATTCCAGGACTAACTGCTGCTGGTCTGTGGACTATACTTTCAGAAACAAAGCTCTAAGTGAAGCACCTATTGAACAGTAAATCTAGATATTGATGCTTAAAACTTTGAGGCTCTTTAAGATGTGACTTTGGGGATCATTGAAAGCATATTCATCTGTGTTTGATCTTTTCACTGATCTGTTTTTCCGTAGATCTGTTATATAATGTACAAACCATGGACCCACACTGTACTTATTTGATCTTCTCCTTTCCAGATTTTGCTGAAAAACTACTAAAGCAGCTGGAGAGCTCTAAGGAAAGGTTTGAAGTGAAGATGATGCTCATGAATCTCATCTCCAGATTGGTGGGAATTCACGAGGTTTGAAATACCTTATGTTTCTCTTGTTGAATCTTAGAAGTAGAAATATTCTCAGTGAAAGAAAAGCCATTAGGTAAAGCAGTGTCTAAAATTTAGAAAAGAATTTTTGTTATTTTTAAATGATGATAGAATGTATTTTGATATATCATGCTTATGTGGAGTATAAGTTCCCATTTTTGTGGATGTACATGATAAGAAGTTACACCACTTGTGTATTCATATGAGAACATAGGAAAGTTATGTCTGATTCATTCTACTCTTTCTTATTCCCATCCCCCTACCCTTCCCTTCTTTCCCTTTTGTCTAGTGAACTTCTATTCTTTCCTCCTCCCACCCCATCACCCCCATGCTTATTGTGAGTTAACATTTGCATATCAGAGAGAACATTCAACCTTTAGTTTTTTGAGATTGACTTATTTCACTTAACATGATAGTTTCTAGTCCCATCCATTTACCAGCAAATGCCATAATTTCATTCTTCTTTATGGCTGAGTAATATTCCATTGTATATATGTACCATGTTTTCTTTATCCATTCATCTGTTGAAAGACACCTAGGTTGGTTACATAGCTTAGCTGTTGTGAATGTAGCTGCTATAAATATTGGTGTGGCTGCGTCACTATAGTATACTGATTTTCAGTCTTGTGAGTATGTGCCGAGAAGTGGGATAACTGGGTCAACTGGTGGTTCCATTCCAAGTTTTCTGAGGAATCTCCATACTTCTTTGCAGAGTGGTTGCACCAATTTGCAGTCTCACAAGCAACATATGAGTGTACCTCTTTCCCCATATCCTCACCAACATTTATTGTTAATTATATTCTTGATAATTGCCATTCTGATGAGTGACATGGAATTTCAACGTAGGTTTTTGTTTTTTTTTTTTTTTTGTGGTGCTGGGGATTGAACCCAGGGCCGTGTGCTTGCAAGGGAAGCACTTTACCAACTGAGCTATATCCCCAACCCTTCAGTGTAGTTTTATTTGCATTTCTCTAATTGCTAATGATGTTGAGCATTTTTCATATATTTGTTAACCGATTATATTTATTTTTCTGTGAAGTATCTGTTCACTTCTTTGCTCATTTATTGATTGGGTTATTTTTTATTTTTTTTATTTTTTGGCATTAAACTTTTTGAGTTCTTTATATATCCTAGAGATTAATGTTCCATCTTAGGTGCAAGTGGCAAAGATTTTTCTCCCATTCTGTAGGCTCTCTTCATGTCTAATTAGGGATCTAATTCCTTTTTCTATATATGGATTTCCAGTTTTCCCTGCATCATTTGTTGAAGAGGCTACCTTTTCTCCAATGTATGTCTAGTCCAGTATGAGATAACTGTATTTATGTGGGCTTATCTCTGTGTCCTCTATTCTGTACCATTGGTACCTGTCTATTTTGGTGCCAATATCATGCTCTTTTTGTTTCTGTAGCTCTGTAGTATAATTTAAGATCTGGTATTGTGATGCCTCCTGCTTCACTTTTCTTGCTAAGAATTACTTTGGCTGTTCTGGGCCTCTTATTTTTGCAATGATTTCGTGACTGCTTTTTCTGTTTCAATGAAGAACATCATTGAAATTTTAAGAGGAATTGCATTAAATCTATATGGTGCTTTTGGTAGTATGGCCATTTTAACAATATTTATTCTGCATATCCAAGAACAAGGGAAATCTTTCCATTTTCTAAGGTCTTTAATTTCTTTCTTTAGTGTTCTATAATTTTCATTGTAGAGGTCTTTCACCTCTTGTTAGATTGATTCCCAAATATTTTATTTTCTCTGAGGCTCTTGTGAATAGGATAGTTTTCCTAATTTCTCTTTCAGTTGATTCATCACTGATGGAGAGGAATGCAATTGATTTATGGATGTTATTTTTATATCCTCCTGCTTTACCGAATTCATTTCTGAGTTCTAGAAGTTTTCTGGTGGAGTTTTTTTTTGAGTCTTCCAAATATAGAATCATGTTGTCAACAAGTAGGCATAGTTTGAACTCTTCTTTTCCTATTCATATACCTTCAATTTTTTCTTCTAATTGCTCTGTTACAGTGTTTCCAAGACTAGGTTGAATAGAAGTGGTGAAAAAGGGCATTCCTGTCTTGTTCCAGTTTTTAGAGGAAATGCTTTCAGTTTTTCTCTATTTAGAATGATGTTGGCCCTGAGTTTAGCATATATAGCTTTTACAATGTTGAGCTATCCCTAGTTTTTCTAATATTTTGAACATGAAAGGGTGCTATATTTTGTTACATACTTTTTCTATTGAGATCATCATGTGATTCTTTAAGTCTATTGATGTGATGAATTACTTTTATTGACTTCCATGTGTTAAACCCACCTTTCATCCCTGGGATGAACCCCATTTGATCATGGTGCACTATTGTTTTAATATGTTTTTGGATGCAGTTTGCCAGTATTTTATTAAGAATTTTTGCATCTATGTGCATCAGGGATATTGGGCTAAAATTTTCTTTCCTCGGTGTGCCTTTGGTTTTGGTATCAGGGTGATACTAACTTCATAGAATGATTTTGTAAGGGTTCCCTCCTTTTCTATGTCATGAAATAATTTGAGGAGGATCGGTATTAGTTCTTCTTTAAAGGTTTGGTAGTACTCGTCTGAGAATCCATCTGGTCCTGGGCTTTTCTGTGTTGGTAGAATTTTGATGGTCTTCAATTTCATTGCTTGAAATTTATCTGTTTAAATTTTCTGTCCTCCTGATTCAATTTGCGGAGGTCATTTGTGTCTAGAAATTTGTCCATGTCTTCAAGATTTTCTATTTTATTTGAGTCTAAGTTTTCAAAATAGTTTCTGATTATCATCTGTATTTCAGAAGTGCCTCTTGTGATATTTCCTTTTTCATCATGAATTTTAGTAATTTGAGTTTTTTCTTTTTCTTTGTTAGCTTGGCCAAGGATTTATCAGTTTTATTCATTTTTTTCAAAGAACCAACTTTTTGTTTTGTCTAGTTTTTTTGAATAGTTTTTTTTGTTGTTGTTTCAATTTCATTGATTTCAGCTCTGATTTTAATATTTCCTGTGTTCTGCTTTTGGCATTGATTTATTCTTCTTTTTCTTGAGCTTTGAGATGTAATGTTACGTTTTCTATTTGTTGACTTTCTATTCCTTTAATAAATGAGCTGAATGCAGTGAACTTTCCTCTGAAAGCTGCTTTTATTTCATCCCTGATTTCTTCTGCTACCCATTGGTCATTCAGTAGGATATTATTTAATCTCCAGGTGGTAGGCTAGCTTTCATTTTGTATTTTATTGCCAATTTCTAATTTTAGTCCATTATGATCTGATAGAATATAAGGTATTATCTGTTTTCTTGTATTTGCTAAGAGTCTCTTTGTGGCCTAAGATATGGCCTATTTTAGAGAAGGATCGATGTGCTACTGAGAAGAAAGTATATTCAGTTATTGATGGATAAAATATTCTGTATATGTCTGTTAAGTCTAAATTATTATTTAGTTGTAGATGGACACAGTGCCTTTATTTTACTTATTTTTATGTGGTGCTGAGGTTTGCACCCAGTGCCTCACATGTGCTAGACGAGCACATTACCACTGAGCCACAACCCCAGCCCTAAATCTAAAGTATTAATTGTATTTTTAGTTCTATAGCTTCTTTATTTAGTTTCTGTTTGGAGGCTCTATCAACTGGTGAGAGAGGTGTGTTAAAGTCACCCAGTATTATTGGGTTGTGTTCTATTTGATTTTGAAATTGAGAAGGGTTTGTTTGATGTACATAGATGTTTCCATTGTTTGGGGTATACATATTTATGATTGTCATGTCTTGCTGATATATAATTCCCTTAAGCAGTATGAAATGTCCTTCCTTGTCCCTTCTGATTAACTTTGGCTTTAAGTCCACTTTATCAGATATGAGGATAGCAACCCCTGCTTGTTCACGAGATTGAAATGAATGATACGTTTTTTCCCATCCTTTTATCTTTAGTCTGTGGATATCTTTGTCTATGAGGTGAGTCTGTTGGAGACAGCATATTCTTCAGTCTTGTTTTTTAATCCAATCTGTCAGTCTTTGTATTTTGATTGATGAGTTGGGGCCATTTACATTCAATGTTATTATTGAGAAATGATGTTTATTTCCTGTCATTTTGATTTATTTTTGGTTTTTAATTTGAATTAGTTTCTCCTTTGATTGGCTATTCTTCCAGTGTAGTTTCTCCCTTTGCTGGTTTTCACTTTAATTTTTAAATTCTTCTTCATGAACTATTGAGTATGGTTTGTAGTGCAGGCTTTCTAGTTGTGAATTCTTTTAACTTTTGCTTATCACGGAAGGTTTTTATTTCATTGTCAATTCTGAAGCTTAATTTTGCTGGGTATGGTATTCTTGGCTGACCTCCATTTTCTTTCAAGAACTCCTAGCTTTGAGGGTCTGGATAGAGATATCAGCTGAGCTCTGGATTGGTTTCCCTTTTAATGTAATCTATTGTTTTTCTCTGGCAACTTTTAAAGTTCTATCCTTATTCTGTATGTTAGGCATTTTCATAGTAATATGCCTTGGTGGGGGTCTGTTGCAGTTTTTTTATATTTGGAGTTCTGTAAGCCTCCTGTGTTTTGATTTCCCAGTTTGTTCTTTAGATTTGGGAAAGTTTCTGATATTATTTCATTGATAAGATTGTGCATTCCTTTGATTTGTATCTCTGAGCCTTCATCTATCCTGATAAATCTTAAATTTGGTCCTTTCAGGTTATCCCATACTTCTTGGAAATTCTGTTCATGGTCTCTTAACATCTTTTCTCTGTGGTCAACTTTATTTTCAAAATTATATATTTTGTCCTTATTGCCTAAAACTCTGTCTTCCAAGTTATCTAGTCTGTTGGTGATGTCTTCCATTGAATTTTTTATTTTGGTATCAGGGTTTGAACTTGGGTACTTGATCACTGAGCCACATCCCCAGCCCTATTTTTGTATTTTATTTAGAGACAGGGCCTCATTGAGCTACTTAGCATCTCCCTGTTGCTGAGGCTCGCCTTGAACTTGTGATCCTCCTGCTTCCACCTCCCGAACTCTTTGGATTATAGCTGTGTGCCACTGCACCCAGCTTCCATTGAATTTTTAATTTGATTTATTGGTTCCTTCATTTTCAGGATTTCTGCTTAATTTTTTTTTCAGAATCTCTATTTCTTTATTGAATTGATTTTTCACTTCCTGTATTTTCCCTCTGATTTCATTTCTTATATTATGCTGTAATTCATAAATCAGTTTAACTCCATATATTCTAAACTCCTTCTCGGACATTTCTGCGACTGTCCTGTTGATGGATTCTGTATTGAAGTATCTTGGTTTGTTTGGGTTGATTAGTTCCCTTGCTTTTTCATGTTGTTTGTGTGTCTACCCATATAACAGTATGGGTCTGAGGCAGTAGAGTTTCTATCCTGTGGACTTAGAGTGTCCCTGAATGTTTCTAGTACCTCACAGCTTATGAGAGACAAATAATAACAACCAATGCAAATGATATACAGCATTAAACCAAATAGTTTAATAGCAGGAACCATAGTTCCTGCAAAAGGGTTTCAAATGGTCGTACAGGGAGAGAACAGAAGTGACATAGGATGTGATGATTTTGAAGGAGGAGGAGAGAAGACAGAAATAAAAAATTGAAGGACAAGTGAAAGAGTACAGTAGAAATTGGCTGTCAGTGGAATAAAATAGAGAAAGAATCAAGGGAAACAGGTAAGAGAAAAAATATATATAAAGAAAAAATTTAAAAAATAAAAATAAACAAATACAAAAGAAAACTGAAATAGACTAATCAAATGTCCTAGTCCTCAAAAAACTGGTCCATGAAAAATAACTGACTTAAAAAATGCTAGAAATGAGAAGAAATACCAATATAAATATGTATCTTAGCTTCTTTTTTCAGCAGTGTTAGGTGGCATCACCTGGAGTGTGCTGCCCCACCCTGTAGGTGAATTGCTAATGTGAGAGAGGTAATCCCCTAGGCTGGACTCCTAGAGGTGGGGTTAGGCTTGGGTAGGTTCCAGGCTCTTTGCTGAATGCCAGTTGGTCTGGAGATTTTATATCAATGCACCTCCAGGGCCCAGCAATTGCCTGGGAAGACTGCCCCCCAAGGATCTCCCCTGGGTTCTGCTCATGTGGTGGAGGAGCCACATCATCTATTACTACATTACTACATCACCTGGAGATCCCAGTTTCCTCTCAGGTTCAGTTATCAAACTCAATCTGTCCCATCCCAGCCCTTTGGAATTCCCAGCCAGGCACATTTCTCCCAAGCCAATCCTTCGAGCAGCCCGATTGGAGGGCTAGGGGGAGAGTTGAGTGGGTTTGCGTGACCATATTCCCCTGTGTAAACCTCTCTCCATGCTTGATTTTCTCCTGGTCACTTAGGCACAATCTGTGTCTTGCAGTGTGACTTTTCCAGGTTTGTATTTGGGACCAAACTTGGGTTTACTAGGAAGCAACTCCCACAGCTGCCAGGCATCCCCTTGCTGGGGCTGCAAAATGGTTCCTTCTCTGTTTTCCACATATAGCAGCCAGGAGAGATTCTGCCTCTTTCCTGCATAAGGATATTGTGCAGTGCGCCTTCCAGTTTAGTTGTGCAGTATCTCTGAACTCTAAACTCTCCATACCCAGACACACCTCAGGCCTCCCCAAAATGCATTTCTTTAATTACCTTATCTCCCTCCATTTTACTCATGGAGGGACTGCTCTTGCTGGTGCCTCTGGCCACGGCAGCAGGTGTGGCACTAGGGATTTTTTCCTTATTTTATTAAATTCAACCTCCTGAGTCCCTGATCTGCTTAGAATGTCCAGTATTAAATTCCAGTAAAGTCTCTACCCCCAACCCCTTTTTTTGCTCACCACCTTATAGAGAAGCTGCCTAACTGCTTTCTTGCTTTCACCCACAGAGCTGCCAGGAAAGCAGCCTTTTCTATTCCGCCATCTTAAAACCTCCTTTACAGTGTCTTAATTTTAATTCACAAGCCATTTGTACCTATATTATTAAGAGAACTATATAGTTTTTCAGTCTGACAATAGCTATTTTTATCACTTTATTTTCTCTCTAGTTAAATATTTATATTAATTTGTACATATGTCCATTTTTTATTGATAACTTATTTTGTGTTCTATTTTAATATTTCTTATTAATTTCATTTCACATGTGCATTTTCCCAAGCCATTATAACCCACATATTTTTATTGACTCTTTTTTTTTAAAAATATTTTTTAGTTGTAGGTGGACACAATACCTTTATTTATTTTTATGTGGTGCCGAGAATCGAATCCAGTGCCTCAAATGTGCAAGGCAAGCGCTCTACCACTGAGCCACAACCCCACCCCCCTTATTGACTCTTAACTATATTTTATTGTTTGTTTAATAACTCTTTATGGCTTTCTTGATTTTCAGATATCTCTGGTAGGAAATTGTCATGTTTGAAAAGATGAATTAATTTGTATGAAACTAAATTGTAAAAGTTCCTTGGTGGTCCATGTGTGTAGATATGGTGTACACATGTAAGAACTTCACACATACTCTTAGACTAAGTGTCATTATAGAAATAGAAAGATGCCTGAAAATGTAAGCTCTAAAGAAATGACTTGAGGTTGTTTCCTGTCAATTTGACCTCATGACTGGTGTCTCCATTTTAGTGGACACATTGCTTTTTCTCCCTGGGTTATAGTCCCAGTGGGATCACCAGGTCAGTTCTTTTTACATTTGTGTAGCAATTTCATGTCTGACCTGAATTTGAGTGTGATAGGAAAGCAAAAGTGGTTTGTGATTTAAGCAGGACTTAATAGAAGTAATACTGGAGTTTCGCACTGACTATAGTTGAATATATCCATCTTTATAGGGAATCAGAGTCTTCTCTGTTCCTTCTCAATAACAATACTCATTTTGCTTTGTGGCTAAAATAGAAAAGATTAATTTATTTCTAAATGATGAACCTTGAAAACTCTCAGTTCATCTCTGAAGTTTCACTTCTTGAAGGTAAACTTTACCATTGCCGTAATAAGTGGACCCTTGTCACTTTTGTCCAAGTAGTTTAGTGTTAAAATACAGAGTACAGAATAATTCCTCTAACATAGCTAGACAGGTAGATAATAACAAAGCAGGACTGTAGGAGTATTGGTGTTCAAATTATACTTGGTGTGTTCAGATTTGAATTTCTATTTTGTCTCTTGCTTTGGAACTTTAATATCAGTATTATTCCTTCCTGTAATCCCTTTTCTTTGAACACAAAAACATGTGTTCTCTAGCCACCAATTTTGAAAGTAGATGAATGTTGTATTTTGGTTGCCTGTCTTATTCTGCATGCACCTTCTTCCTCCTTTACATAGAAGCATAGTGCCAGTTGAGAGAGATCCTTTCCTTAGTTATTTCAGCATATTGAATTGTGCTGGGGCATGATTACTGACACCAAGCAAAAGTAACAAATGATTCCCAATGAGATGTCTTGATGATATAATTGCATTATGGAAAACTGAAACTCCATGCTTCATGTCACATAAACACTAAAATCAGTGCTTCTTCTCTTCACAGCTTTTTCTCTTCAACTTTTATCCCTTCGTGCAAAGGTTTCTGCAGCCCCACCAAAGAGGTAACCTGCCTACTTGCCACCACTTGCCACATTCCCTTGGTGGTCTTAGCATTAGAATAGCTATCCGAAGCCTTTTTTCTGAAATCATTAAAGACAGTGTTTGACTGGGCGTGGTTGCCCTCTCCTGTAATCTCTCCTGCTGAGGCAGAGGATTGCAAGTTCAAGGCCAGCCTCAACAACTTAGACCCTGTCTCAAAATAAATTTTTTTCAAAAAAGAGGGGGGGGGGGTGTAGATCAGAGTTTAATGCTCCTAGGTTCATTCCCCAGTACCACAGTCAATTAATTAATAAACCAACAAGACAGTGTTAGGAGTGGAATGTGTTCTATAGCAGACAAGGGTAGAGAAGCCCTATGTTTTCTTTCTATAATCTGTCATGGGTTAGTTGGTCTGCTCATCAATTGTAAGAAATAGTTGTTTTTAAAAACAATAGCAAATTGATTTCTCAAAGCAAATCTTTTTTAAATACAATAAATGTTCATGTTGAAAATTCTAGAAAAGAAATTTGACCTTTTACCATAATTTTAAAATAGGTAGCAGAATTTTATCTTAACTGTTCTTATTACTTTTATGTGCATTCTCAATTAAAAACAACATAAAAACAGATGAAGAGATGTTTTTCTTGTCTTTAAATTTGAACCAAGATAGGAAGGAAACATTTATTGTGAGGATCTAACATGAACCAAAGCATTGTGCTAAGTGCTTCTTTTATATCATCTCACCTGGCCTTCACATCAATACTGCAAGGTGTAAAAGAAGAAAAATGAGAAGGGGCAATCAGCAAATAAATGGCAAGTCAGGATTTGCTTCTCTCTTTCTTTAACCAAAGGCTTATTCTTTACATATACTATACTGCCCCTTTGAAAAGAAAATATATGTATTTGCATATATTTATTTATTCATTCAACAAGTATTTAGTGATTTCTATGGTAGGCCTTGTATTAGACACTAAGAATTTCACAAAGACCAAAAAGTCCTTACCCTCATAGCACTTATGTTCTAGAGAAAGATAAAGATAATACTGTATATATGTCAATGTAAAGATAAGTGTTTTGAAGACAAAAGAAGCAGAGTTAGGGACAACAGGGAGTGCTGGGGCAAGTTCTATTTTAGATTGTGTGGTCAGGAAAGACCTTTCAGCAAGGCAGCAATTGAGCAGGTAGCTGAAGGAAGCAAAGGGATGAGCCGTGCAGATAACTGTTGGGTGTTCTAAGTGGAGTGTACAGTTGTTGCATAAGGCAGGAATATGCTTGCCATGTTGCTATATAGTCTGAGAAGCAGAGTGGTAAATGACCTTTCTCATCACTTGTGTTTTCAGAAGTAACAAAGATCCTTCTGTTTGCTGCCCAGGCCTCTCATCACCTGGTACCCCCAGAGGTGAGAACTCTTAACCTGAATTTTGGATCTACTACACACAGAGCAGTGCCCCTCTTAGAATCTTATTCCTTTTTAAGTGAGCAGAGGAGATAACTAACCCTTAAGGAGATATATATAGAAGTTCAGTTATATAGTTTATAGAAAGTGAAATTTGTTTTTGTTTTTGACAGGTTAAAAATTCTACTTTAGTTTGAAAACCAAATTTTATGATTAGGAGAGGTCAACAATATCAATAAGTTTATAGGGATTATTTTTCAAGACGGTAATTTCTTTCTTCGATTAAAATAGCATGGGATTATCCTGTGTCAAAGCAGGTATTTTTTTTTTTCATCTATACTAAAAACTGGTATTAAAGAAGAGTAAAATTTATTTTAAAGGTTGAAGAAGACTCAACTCCAAAGTGGCATGTTTTTATCTGTCTTCCTTAGTCTTGATTTCCTCCAACTCCCAACTGAAGGTGGAAGGCTGTTTTTCCACTGTCAATGATCTATTGTCCTTTTATCCTCAGGTGTTTGTGTGGGTACAGATATTTTACTTGTCCTCATCTCTTCTTTTATTCCCAACTCAGATCATTCAATCATTGCTCATGACTGTGGCCAACAATTTTGTTACTGACAAGAACTCTGGGGAAGTCATGACAGTAGGGTATGTAGAACATGGTTGGGGGCAGTACATATGTTTTCAACATACTAGATTTTTTTATCTCCCATTCTGAATTTTTGTCTTACCCTGGAACAAGTGATTTAGTATTGAATCACTCTTCAATTTTAGGTCAATTCAGTGGCCATTTTGATTAATTAAAACACAGTGAATGACTTTAAGCACTGGCCAAAGGATTGTCTAAGCCATATTGATAAGTAAGTGATATACTAAACAGTTACTTTGTATTTCCCTTGAGAAATGTTACTGGGAGAATAGCCCTAAAGACTTTCAGCCTTTCTTATTTGGCCTAGTCCCTTCTTTCCTTAGGGTTGGCAAATAAATACTGCCATGATTTAGTTGCCCAATATGGTTCTTCATTCTACTGGTAGCGGAAATGGCAGTGACTATCTGGAATAAAAGCCCTTTAGGGCTACCCACTTACATTCTCTACTGTAGTTTTAGAAACCTAAGCCACATAAAACTCAACATATATTCCTTTTGATTTCTTTTTTTGAAAATTTTGTTAGGTTCAAACACCCAATATTACTCTTTTTTATTTTTAATTCACTTTTCTTTTCTAGAATCAATGCTATAAAAGAGATAACAGCTCGATGTCCTCTGGCCATGACTGAAGAACTCCTCCAAGACCTGGCTCAATATAAGACACACAAAAATAAGAGTAAGTTGTGTGTTATTCTCTATAGGCCAACAAGTACAGTGTGACTTGTCTTTACCTCTTTACCCTCTTTGCTCCAGAATTTCTAATTAAAAGTATTTTTGTAGATGTAATGATGTCTGCTAGAACTCTGATTCAGCTCTTCCGAACACTGAACCCTCAGATGTTGCAGAAGAAATTCCGGGTAGGTGAACACTGTTTATGTTAGTCTAAAGGTTCTGGTCTTTTGAATTTTATTACAATTTGAATTTTAGTATTTGTGATGCTTTTGTTTTGGGTACTGATCATGCACATGGCTTTATTTAAATTTCAAATACAATTGATTGAATACTATGACCTTAAACATTTTGTAGTTGGCATGTGTTCTTTGATGATGACTGTTTTATAGACTTATAGACTTTATAGACAAGCTACTTAAATTTAATGACGCCAGTATTAAACAAGACTCCCAGCAGGTACCACCTCTTTCAGAGGAGGAAGGATGCTGTGTATAAAGAAAGAGATGGTAGTTTGGAGACCTAAAATATTTGAACAAGTTTTTTTTTTTTTTGTATTGGGGATTGACCTCAAGGGCACTCAACCACTCAGCCACATCCCCAGCCCTGTTTTGTATTTTATTTAGAGACAGGGTCTCACTGAGTTGCTTAGCACTTCGCTTTTGCTGAGACTGGCTTTTGAACTCTTGATCCTCCTGCCTCAGCCTCCTGAGCTGCTGGGATTACATGCGTGTGCCGCCACACCTGGCACAGTTATTCTTTAATAACTGCCACTTTCTTGATTTGGATTAGAAGTAAGTGAGGAAATAGTGCACAACCATTCTGGCTCAGTATTTACTTTGACCTGAGATATAAGCAGATTGTTTTTGTCATTTGATTATCTCCATTTCTATAGTGCTCCCATCTAAATTCATAATCTTGGAGAATACCTTTCATGATTAATGTTTTATAATATGAGCACTTTATTATAAACCATTTCTTCTCCTTTAGGGTAAACCTACAGAAGCCTCTGTTGAAGCAAGAGTGCAAGAATATGGTGAATTGGATGCTAAAGATTACATTCCAGGAGCAGAGGTTCTGGAAATTGAGAAAGAAGAGAGAACTGAAAATGATGAAGGTTCATTTTTCTTTCTTTCTTTGGTAATACTGGAGAGATTGAACCCATTGAACCCAGGGCCTTTGTTGTTGTTGTGTTTTGTTTTTAATTATTTTAACATTTTAATCATTATAAATATATTTATTGCAACTTTACAGGTTGGTTAACAATTATATGCAAATAGAATTTTAACTATAAAATCCCAACTATAAAATAGAATTTTAACTATAAATCCCAGTGGTAGTTACATTTAAATCACTGTTCTGAAGAAAACAAATTAGATGTCTTCCAGTCCTTTAACTTCACTTTCCTTAAATTATATTTTAAAAAAATAACATGATAGCTTTGATTTCAATTTACAGGGGAGAAGGTGTTATCCCATTTCATCACTCAGGAACCTAGGACCTTATGCATGCTAGTCAAGTCCTTTATCACTAGGCTTTACCTCCAACCCATGAAAGTTCATTTTTATTTCACCATTATTCAGGGAAAAAGCTACATGGCAAGATAGGAGACTAGAGAGAGAACTGGAGACATTATCATGTGAGTGGTTGTGTATATACCAGACCAAAAAGTTGGAACACTGTCTTACAGATCATGGGAAGCCACTTTATTGAGGTGTATACAAGGTTATTTCATGCCCAGAATCTTCTACTTCAATTCTCTGAATAACTGCAACTAGTTTCTCATACGTGCATAAGTATATTTAGATGAGTTAGATACTTGCTATATGCCCAAGTTAAAAGTGCCATTTTTAAAATTGTTACTTTATTATGATGTGCTTTATTAATAGTCCGTTATCTTTACTAGATCATGAGCTTTATTAGGGCAGGGACCAAATCTCTTTTGTTTACCACTGAATCATTAACCAATCGCAGCATAATATCTGCACAATTCCCCGAGATCTGCTTGGTGAATAATTGGTGAACTTCCATCAAATCATGTTGTTCATAGATGAACAGTTATATAATGTAAGACGTATGAGGTCACAATTTTTTTGTTATTCTAATTAATTACACATGACAGGAGAATGTGTGTTGACACGTCATACGTAAATAGAGTATAACTTCTCATTCTTCGAGTTGTACGTGATGTAGAATCACACCAGTCATGTAGTAATATATGCACATAGAGTAATAACGTCCAATTCATTCTACTATCCTTCCTACTCTCATACCCCCTCCTCTCCTTTCACTCTCCTCTGCCTAATCCAGAGTAATTCTGTTCCTCCCACTAGTGCCATTTTGATGGACACAGTTGGTTCTGTGAAAAGAACATAGACTCAGAAGTCATGGTTTTTGTGATTTCAGTGTAGGCTACATTTTCTGGCTATGTGATTTAACTCTGGGGGAGTGATCCTTTTCTGCTAAGTTGTGAGGTTAAAGAGAGTTATATATAAGGTTTTGGCTTAGAGTAGTTACTTGGTCAGTGCTTAGTTCTTACTCCTTAAATTAAGTTTTGAGATGGCGTATTTAATAATAAATGTTTCTCAATTCTTTGTCAGTGGAATATCTATTTAAGATTCATTACCTTTTCCATTGCATAATTTATGTCAAGTTGTCATGAATACTTAACATGAAGTGGTAGTTACATCAGTGATCTCTTTTTACACACAGATGAATGGGAAAGTACCAGTCTTAGTGAGGGGGAGGATGCTGATGGTGAATGGGTTGATGTGCACCACTCTTCTGATGAAGAACAGCAAGAAATTGTAAGTTATACAGTCTCCTCTTACAAGTACATCACTCTGATTGTTGTTAAGGTACAATTTTGCTGGACCTTGTGGGGAGGCTAACATTTGAATGACTGAATTCTCACTTGAGCTCGTAGCCATTTAAGTATTTATTTATGTACTTTTAAGTCCAAGAAGCTGAATAGCATGCCCATTGAGGAGCGGAAAGCCAAAGCTGCAGCCATCAGCACTAGTCGAGTTTTAACTCAGGAAGACTTCCAGAAAATCCGCATGGCCCAAATGAGGAAAGAGCTGGATGCTGCCCCTGGGAAAGCCCAAAAAAGAAAATATATTGAAATAGACAGTGATGAGGAGCCCAGGTAAAATGCATTTTTACCAGGTCTTCTGTCAGCTTGTGTGGTAATGAAAGCATCTGGGAAAGGAATTGCACCCTTATATTTTATTTTTCCCTCACCTCAGGGGTGAATTACTTTCTCTTCGGGACATTGAACGCCTTCATAAAAAGCCAAAGTCTGACAAGGAGACAAGACTAGCAACTGCTATGGTGAGTGATACATTACCATTCCTCATTCTTTAAATAGATAGCAAATAAAATGAAATATAATCTGGATTTTGCACAGCCATCAAACGGCAGTTTTTAAAATGTTTTGAATAAAGGTATAATTAACAGAATCAGATGAGTTTTGACTGCTGTACATAACCATGTAACTATGTTCATGGTATTAGGAGACTAACCTCCATCATGAATGCTTTTATCTGTTTTTTAAAAAAATTAGCTTACTTAATTCCCTTTCTGGGAACCTCTCTGACCTCACCAGGCCAAATTATGACTTTTCCTTCCCCCAAGCTTCCCTTACTCCATTACAATACTTGATGCCATTGCTCCCTGGGACTGAGCCCTAGGGAGCAAGGACTGTGTTCTGCCTTTGCTGTGTTCTTGATGTCAGATAGAGTGCCCAGCAGAGAGGAGACATTTACTTAGATTAGATATCTTCTGAAGTGTGTTATTTCACAAATATCAATCTTTTTGTGCTAATAGGCTGGAAAGACAGATCGAAAGGAATTTGTGAGGAAGAAAACCAAAATGAATCCATTTTCTAGTTCCACAAATAAAGAGAAGAAAAAACAGAAGAACTTTATGATGATGCGGTATAGCCAGAATGTCCGGTCAAAACACAAGCGTTCCTTCCGAGAAAAGCAGGTGAGTTCAACTTGAAGCCTGGGTGGCTAGAACAGTACTACAGTTTGAGCCCACTTACATTTGAGATGAGTTGTGCCTTCTGAAGACTACTATTATGTGTACCTTGATGCTAATAGGCACTGTTGGAAAACATTTCAGAGGTGGGAGGCAGTCAGGGCACATAAATCCTGGACCTGACTTGGTTGGGACTCAGCTATGTGATGGGTGGGGTAGGGGGTATGTGTCCATTTTATTTCTTTGCCAGTAAAGGGGTACAGCCAGGTGTAGTCTCTAATCCCAGAGACTTAGGAGGCTGAGGCAGGAGGATCACAAGTTCAGGTATGGCTCAATGGTAGAGGGTCTCAGGGTTCAGTTCCCAGTACCACATGCTAAAATTCTCTGTCATTTGATCTGTGAAATATACTATTGAAATTCATTGATATTAGCAATTGTGTGCCTGGGCATTTTAGAAAGGAGTAATTTTTTTTGTGGTAGTACATCAGAAACAGTTTCAGGAAAACAGTCTAAAATTTCTGTTTTGGTACGACCCTTCCTATACATCCATACTCTTTTGGAAAACGCTTTTTGTTTATAGAGCTTTGGGTTTTCATTTTCTTTGTTTGTGGCCTTTGAATGGTAATCCTGTGCTACAGCAGGTGGCTTGCTTATTTCAGTAATTCATTGTAGTAAAATAGATTTATGCTTTTGTATCTTCCCTTCCTGGAATGAGCATATCAGAGCATATTTAAGCATCATTTTGAAGAATCTCCAGGAAATCAGGTCCATTCTAAAATAGTTCCCATTCTAAACCAGTGTTCCTAAGTAGATTACCAAGGATGAGCCTGCCAGGTCTGAATGTAAGAGCCTGTCCTGTAGGGCAGCACTGTGTCTGTGCGGGTGCCAAATCAGGGTTACCTGAATTAGGTACTGTTTAAACTCTCTCTTATCTGTTTTTTTAATCTTCCACTCTGTGGTTAATACATCATATAAGTAGTAAAGTGATGGCATTTTTAAAAAGGCTGAAGTATTTAAAAGTTTGCCACGTAGTTGAATAGATTTAAGTCCATTATTCTAGCTTTCATTGGCTCTTAATAACTATTTTAGGATTGAGGAAAGGGTAATCACCCAGTTAGTGGGCCTTGCTTCATTATGTGACCTGGCTACATTTTAGCTACATGTGTCCCCCATGTCCTACTTCCTTTTTTTTATTTTGTTTTTTGATTTTTTGGTACCAGGGTTTGAACCCAGGGGCACTTAACCACTGAACCAAATCCCCAGGCTTTTAAAAAATTTTTTTTTTTATTTTGAGACAGGGTCTCACTAAGTTGCTTAGGGCCTCACCAAGGTGCTGAGGCTTTTTGATCCTCTTGCCTCCTCCTCCTGAGTTGCTGGGATAATAGGTGTGCACTACCATGCCTGGCTTCTTCTTCCTATTTTTTAGCATGACTTTTTTGGCATGTAGAGAAGCCCTGCCTTATTCCTTGTCAGCACCTCATAGAACATCTCTCTCAAAGAGTAAAGAATCTTTTATTTAAGAGTAAATTTAGAGTTCATTGGACATAAACCTTGATTCAAAAATGTTATTTCTTTTAAGGTTTCTATATTATAAAAGTCTGGGATTCAGATTTTCTCTGTTTTCTCCTTCATTTTAGAATATCTTTGTTCAATAGAAATATAATATAAACCATATATATATTAGTAATATATGTACATATATGCATATATATATAGTAAATGGACACAATATCTTTATTTATTTTTATGTGGTGTGAGTATTGAACCCAGTGCCTCACGTGTGCTAAGGCAAGCGCTCTACCACTGAGCTACAACCCCAGCCCCATATATGTGATCTTTAAAGAAAAAAGAAATGAAGTTAATTTTGATAATATATCTCATATAACCTAGTATATCAAAATAGTATTCTAATGTAACCAATATAAAATTATTAATGAGATATTTTACATTCTTATATTTGAACTAATCGAAATTCAGCATCTCTTTTACATTACAGCACATCCCAATTTGAGGTACTGATCTTCTTTGTATTGTTCCAATTTTAGTGTGTGTACTGCCTGAGTAAATACAAACCATGTTTCAAATGCTCAATAGTCACATGTAGTTCATGGCTGCCATAATGAACAACTCTACATACAGCAGCCCCAAACTGTGTCCATGATCCCATGCACCCTGTGGGAAAGGAACATCACATTTTCTTTTGCCCCTCAGTGGTATTTCGCTGTCTGAAACAAAAGGCTGTTTTGTGGTTAGAATTTTTACATGAAGTCTTACTGTAAATTTTTAGAATAAATAAAATTATCTCAGATGAGAGTAAAAGAGGAAGGTAAAGTGTATGATAGAGAAAGAGAGGAAGATCTTTTAGGGAGATAAATGAAAAGGAGAGAGGAGGCTGTACCTGTTCCTTTTGTTCACTTGGTGGTATCGAAGGGGAAAGGAACCTGTAAGAGTCACCTGTGCTGTTATAAAGTTTAATGAGCAAAATTAAATCTATGCAACCAATATCAGCATAAACATACAGTTTTTGCAATATGGATTCAACTGTTCCAGAGCTTTCCATTAGCTTATTTAATCTTTATACAACATGAGCAGACACAGTGAGTAAGTGAATTATGTAGATAGAAAACAAGACACAGTTAAGTCTGGAGAAATGTCTTCTTAGCTAGGCATTATGGTACACACCTATAATCCCAGTGCCTTTGGAGGCTAAGGCAGGAGGATCTCAAGTTTGAGGCCAGCCTAGGCAACAAATGAGTCTATCTCAAAAAATAAAAAGGGCTGGATTTATAACTCAGTGGAATAGCAACCCTTGGATTCAATCATTAATAATGCTCCCCCCCCTCCAAAACAAAACAAAACAAAAAAAAAAAACAAAGAAATACCTTTCTTTGGTTCTTTGGCCAGATTAGATTAACATGAACTTGCCAATTTTTTTTTCTCTTAAGTTAATACTATCTATTCTCCCTATCTACAAAGATACAAAGATATACCAAAGCCCACATTTATGCTAAAGACAAGGAGTCAATAACTTAAATCATAAATTCCAAAAAGGTTGAACATTTAGATATAATCCAGGCAGTTTTCATCCCAAAAATGTTTTTTTAACAAATCAGTCAATCATTCCTTGTTAAAATTCAAAATCTAGGGACTTTTATAGTTTGTAGGACAGAGAGTAGTGCTTAGGAATTAATGGAATGGTTTCACCACATACCTAAGATGTGTATATTGGCCTTGGTTATCCTTTTTTTAAAAATTGGATTTATTCTTGATAATCTGTAATATTCTGAGTTTTTCATTTGTTTTGTTGTTTGTGTGTTTGTTTTTGAAGAAAATGATAAATCTTTAAATGGTCCATATGTTATAGTTGATCTTGGAAAGGTGACCTGTATGGGCTTGAATCCAGGAGTTTTTCAGCCTAGGCAGCATAGCAAGACCCCTTGTCAAAAAATTCAAAAAAGAAAAAAAATGTGTAAGTGGTTCATGTGTGCCCATGTTTAGTGGAATATAAATGATTTATAAAGATGATTGTGAAAAAAGATCTGCTTTTCTATTTTAATTTAGACAGTATGTGCTACCCACAGCCTCCAAATACTAAGAGCTGTGTAGGTCAGAGTAGTACTGAGCATTATCCCCAGCGACAGGTGATGCACTAGTCTCGACGTTCTACACCTGCCCTAGATTTGAGAATGGTTTCCCTGAGTTGGGAATAGTATTAAAAGCATTGCATGTTTTCCCGCAGTGTGAAAACCCCCATCCTGGACACAGATTTGATCTGTTAGAGAATATTTCACTATTTGTAGTTTTTCAGGATGATTTATGACTTAGTAAATCTTTTTTTGTAAATTTCCTTATGATCAAATTAGCATAATGGTATACATATATATAGCATAATGGAAATTATCACATTTTTTCTTATCTCCCAGCTGGCGCTACGAGATGCACTTTTGAAAAAGAGGAAAAGGATGAAGTAACTTCCAAGCAAGTTTTTCATTTCAAGGAGAATGCCACGTTTGTGTTGTTACTATGAAAATTAGTAAATCAAGAATGTTCACATACATTAAAAAGTTCAGAAGCACAATATGTAACAACCACAGTAAACTTGGTAGCAGTTCGGTGTTTTTAATTTGGAGATGGGTAATGGTGGGAATGTTTAAAATGTAAATAGTAGTGATATTATAGAACCATTTTCATTTAAACATTCATGCAAAGAAAAATATTGAGTACCTAATAAGTGTCATTGTAGATATAAAATTAAATGAGCCACAGCTAGTTCTTAACTTGTGGGGGGAAGGGAGGCAGGTGTTACATGTGTGTTTACAGTGCATTGTAAATAGTTCTCTTGCAGAGATAGGTTTATGTTTCTGTGGGGTCACTGAGTCTTATGGACTACCTCTGCAAGGATGGGAGTTATATATTCTCTTAAAACAAAACAGGACGATGTTACAAGAGTAAGAGGTTCTTACTTGTAAATAGGCTTACCTGCTGAAAACAGGTCCCTGCTGTATAGACTTTGGGTAGACAATTTACCTCTTTTAGTCTATCCAAAAGATTCCAATATTTTTTTTAATGCTATGTAAAGGATTTTTTCTTCAGACTTCATTTTTTTAAATTACCTTAAGTATAAATAATAATTTTGAAATGTCTTTGGTTCATTATTTGATCTGTCTGCTCTTCATGTTGATTTCCTCAGCCTCCTTGGACTCTATCATATTTTCAATTCATTGTGCCTTGTCCTCAGTAAACTGTTTCTAATATTAAATAGGTACTCTTGTATGTCGCAGTGGCATATGTTGTTTACCAGTCACACTTAAGTCAATTTCAGGGGACAGTCTGTTTGCATACAGTTTATTGCATTTAGAAATAGTTTGGTGCCTTTTGCCTTAGTTTTTTTAGCTGATCTTGTGGTATATTAGAAAATTGTAACAGAATGAGACAGACATCATCGCCCTGTGTACATGCATGAATGCACAGATGGTGTGACTCTACTTTGTGTACAACAGAGAAACAATAGCTGTACTCCATTTGTGTTCAATGGATCAAAATTAAATGAATAAAAAAAAAGAAGAAAATTGTTATAAGTTACTTGAAATTCGAGTAAAGGCAATTTTCTGCCTAGTGTTAGAAATCATTTCTGATTTCTTAAAATCACTTTCCCTGTTCCCTTTGCAGTTTTTTGTTCATCTTCTGAATTCTGTTTCAGTGTTATTTGAATGAAACTTTATGACTTTTGCCCAAGATGCTCGAGATCACTGTTAAGCGATTAGTTGAATAGAAGAGTCAACTCCCAACAATTTGATTGCTTCATGGGAAGTGTCTAATGCAAATGTGTTTATTCAGACCCTTTTTCCTTGTGGTACTGGGAATTGAAAGCTTGCTAAGGCAAGCAAGCACTCTTCCACTGAATTATATCCTCAGCCCTTTTAAAAATTTTATTTTGAGACAGGGTTTCACCTTCCCAGTCTGACCTTGAACCTGGGATCCTCTTGCCTCAGCCTGCTGAATCCCTGGGATTGCAGGTGTGCACCACTGCACCCAGCTTCAGACCCTTTTCTTTTTGCATTTTTAAATGAAGTATCTCCTCATGTATCTGGAACCAGAAAATGAATAAAATTCAAAATAGCATAGTAGACGGTGTCCACAGCTTTGCTGTATGTTTTATGATGGTGCTTGGAAATTTTGTCCTTGCCTTTTATTTCCCGATCCTACTTAGATACCAAGATTCCAAAGTCCTTTCTGTGCTCTGATTCTAATTCTGCTGTGGCCTCACCCTGTTCTTAACCAGCCTGAGACTTACATGCAAAACAAAGATACCTGGCTTTAAAAGATACATTCTTCTTAACTGTTTTATTTCTTTAATCCCATAGTCTCTTATTTCTGATTACTTTTATTAATTTATCAATTTTCTCTTGAGAATTTTTCTGTTCACTGCAAATTTGAAGATCAAATTCTCACAAATTGGATGCAGCCAGCAAAGGTCGAGTGACCTTTACAGGTAATTTTAATCTTGAAGAAGTCATCAGTATTTGAACTTTTTAATCTCAAATTTTTGTCGGCAGTGAGAATGTATCCATTTCAGGGATGTACTCACAGTATCCAGACTCGAAATATATAAAAGTGGTATGTAAATCTGGAATGCCAGCATGTTATCTATGTGATCTTACTAAGTTCCACTAGTAAATAAACTCCACATGAGGCAGAGATTTTTTATCTCTTCTCTGCTATATCCCCCCATGCTAGTTTGGTGTTAATCTGTGAAAATATTAGAACGTGATTTTAATCTCTGTCAGTTTTCTTTCTGTAAATATTCCACTACCTCACTGACTCTTGAGAATGTTGAAAACTAATGTTTATAATAAGCACTTACCATGTTATCTGCCACAATTTCAGTAAATTCCACATCAAAGATTGGGTATCTGTTACATTGTTTTTTGCTTAATTTACTTAAAACAGCAATTACATTTGCTACAAATATTTTATACCTCAAGTCCAATATTTCGGGTAACTAGTTTGAAGTATAAAAATGTATGTTGAATGCCCACTATATGCACAGTACTCTGCTAGATGCTGTGTGGTTTTCCAACAGTATTTGTCCCATATAGAAACTTTCAGTGCAGTGAAGGAAGAAATATATTCACAAAATGACTGTAATACAAGACAGCTTATAAAAAGTTATCAAAAAAGTAATAGTCACACAAAAAAGTATGTGAGGTGATTGGTATATAAACTATCTTGATTCGGTCATTTCTTAATAGATACCTATATTAAAACATCACATTTTCTATCATAAATATAATTTTGTCAATTAAAAAAATATAGCATAGAGCTGTGGTTGTAACTCAGTGGTAGAGCGCTTGCCTAGCATGTGCAAGGCACTGGGTTTGATCCTCAGCACCACATAAAAATAAATAAATAAAATAAAGGTATTGTGTCCATCTACAACTAAACATATATATATACACATATATGTATATATATATACACACACATATATATATTAAGTATAGTGTAGGGGGGATCCTAAGGAAGGGACAGTTCAACTGGCAGGAGGGTCAAATGCCTGTGTGCTAATAAACTAATGCTCACGATGGACAGGACAACAGTAGGAAGACATTCCTAAATCATACAAGAAAAGTTGTATGATATAATTTTAGTATAACTTTTAAAAGGTTATAGTTATGTAAATTTTAATTTTTTCATATTCTAGTTCCTTAAAAATTTTTATATAGGATATTACATTGCAATGAACTAAAATGTTCAGTCATTCAGAGTATTCTGTTCTTGATGCTATTTTAAATAACATGTTTAAACTGTATGTAGATAACAGTTCTTCCAAGTGACATCTTTTTATTTATTGCTTACATAGTTTTGAGATGTACTTTCAAAGATTTTTTAAGAAAGTAGCACAGCTAATGGTGTATTATTTAAAAAGCATAAACTAAGCCGGGCGTGGTAGCGCACGCCTGTAATCCAAGCGACTTGGGAGGTGGTCAGGAGGATAGCCAGTTCAAAGCCAGCCTCAGCAACTTAGTGAGGCCCTAAGCAACTCAGTGAGACCCTGTCTCTAAATAAAATACAAAATAGGGCTGGGGATGTGGCTTAGTGGCCAAGTGTCCCTGAGTTCAATCCCTGGTTCCAAAAAATAAATAAATAAATAAAAAGCATAAACTTACATAGGGCACTTTTTGTGTGGTAGTCTTATTTCCTATTCTAGATTCTACTTTCATATTTTGTCAGTCTGATCTCAAAACAGAAATGATTAAGTAAATATTTATCCCATGATGGGATATTATATAATCATTACAGCTTTCAACAGGAAATACATGTGATAACTTATCAAAAAACAGTATTTATTTATATAGTCCCATTATATAAGTAAGAAAATGGAAAATATGAGGGGCTGGGGTTGTGGCTCAGTGGTGGAGCTCTTGCCTAGCCTGTGTGAGGCACTGGGTTTGATTCTCATCACCACATAAATAAATGTCCATGAACAACTAAAATATATATATGTGTATACATATATACATATGTATATATATTTTTATATATGGAAATATATAAATGGGAAATAAAGGTCTAGAGAAACTATGCCAAATATTAAATATAGTTTTCTTTAGTGTTTGGAGCATCTGTTATGTAAGAGGCAAAATAAACCAAATAAACTTTGTATTACTTTCTTAATTTCCTTCTCGCCTCAGTTTAGTCAGTGGGGGCCAGAGTCCTTTATGCCTCATGTTAGCGAAAGTACTATTAGTACAATTTTTGGGGGAAAGAATGTACCAAGAACCTAAAAAATAGTCATAACCTTTGGCTGAAATCCATTTCTGAGAGTCTAGTCTAAGAAAATGATTTAAAATATAGCTGTGTCTATGACTGTTTCACTTCAAGAAACAATATGCATTTTAAAATATCCTAACCAAAGTGGAATTTGTCTCACCAAGTATAGAGATGGTCAGTTGATTCCCTGGGTTCAACTTCTCTGTGATGACAACAGGGTCTTGGGCTCCTTTTTGGCTTTGTCATTCTTAGTGTGTTGAAGCTGGACCATGTTGAATGCTGGCTCTGACAGCGTATGACTGGGCAACACACGCATTTCTGCACCTCAGTTTCATCTGTAAAATGGAGATAATGCTAATTCCTTGCCTTCTGTGTTTAAGGCAGCAAGAAGGGACCAAAGTGACATTGCCATATCTATCCCTTTTCTAAGAAAACAAGAGCTTTCATAGTATTCCTCCAACAGCCTTCCTTTAAATTTCATTAGCCAGAAATGGGTTAAATAGCCACCCTACTAACAGGAGAAACCAAGAAAGCAGGAAATGGAATTGTTGACCTCTTCCTAATTATGTTAGCAAGGAAGGAAGTGGAGAGGGAATTTGGATAGACTGTTTGCAGTGTCTACCACAAACTATCTTTAGGTAAATATTCACTATAGTATAATTTTCTATGGCAAGAATAGGTACAGAAAAAGATCTAAAATATGAGCATACTTAAGCAACTTGGGATATAGTTAGTAGGAGGGATATTCAACCATTATATTATCACTTTGATAAGTTACAGATAAGATATAAACACTACAGTAGTGTAAAATATGCTATCCTATTTTTTCAAAAGCAGTGTAAGCTGATATAAAGTGATTTTAAGACTTTGTTTTACCCTTTCTAGAAATCTTTTTTTTTTAAAAATGTGTAGTTGTAGATGGACAGAATGCCTTCATTTTATGTGTTTCTTTTTTTGGGGGAGGGGGGACGGGTATTGGGATTGAACTCAGGGGAACTTGACCATTGAGCCACATCCCCAGCCCTATTTTGTATTTTATTTAGAGACAGGTCTCACTGAGTTGCTTCATGCCTCACTTTTGCTGAGGCTGTTTTTGAACTCTCCATCCTCCTGCCTCACCTCCTGCACTGCTGGGATTACAGGCGTGCGCCACTGTGCCTTAGCTTGTTTCTTTTTACGGGGTGCTAAGGATTGAACCCAGTGCCTCACACATGCTAGGCAAGCACTCTGCCACTGAGCTACAGCCCTGACCCTTTTTTTAATCTTTGGAATTGGGCTGTATTTAAACTTTTGCAGCCCTAGGTGACAGCCTTCACATAGTTGTTATTGCCTGCACATTCACAAACTTGATCTAAGATCTTCGGTTGACATCAGTTAAGATCAAGCAAAAACCAACATCAGAAATGTACAAGTTCTATTAAGTGCATAAGCTCAGTGAATTTTCATAAGCAGAATGCATCCTGATATTCAGCACCAGATCAAGAAGCAGAACATTACCAATACCTTACAAGACCCTTTCTGAGTGGAGAACTCAGAAATGCTGTAGATCACCAAGATTCCTAATGGCACACAGGAGTGGTATGGTCTTTATATCTGTAACAAAAGACTTAGGAAACCTTATTGAATACGTACACATTTTAAAATTCTGGTAAGAGCATTGTCACTGTTTAAATGGAGTTTTTCTTTGAGGTATATAGAATAATGGTGCTTTTTTACAACACAAAATATGCATATGAAAATAGTCGCTACATTTGAGCAGTGGAATACAACTGATAAGATTTTCTTTTTCTCTACATTTTATATTACTTATAAAATACTTGTATTAAGCATTTAGAAAAATCTAGAACACTTCTAGTTCTTATTGAGATGCAATTTGGCTATACATTCTAGTCCTAATATCTAAATTAACATCAGAGGTGTTTTAAAAGGAAATTAGGCCGAGGAGGAAAAGAGAATTACAGACAAAATGGAAACCATGATTTTTATCTGGGAAATGTTATAAAAGGGGAATTTTAAAAGAATTACATAGAGGTAAATGATGATATTTGATGCAACTTTTTAAAGATATGTGAATCTTTTTCTTGTTAAAGATTTTAAACACTTTATAATTTGAGCCATAATTTTTTAAAATACACAGAATAGAAATAATGAAAACCATCTCTGAATTTTATCCAATGTTTTATGTATTATATAAACACACATATACATGTACATATTTTAATATATTAATATATACCTTAGTATAAAGCATATACACATGTATATGAATGTGTATATATAATCAGAATGGGAACATTTAAGTATGTAACTATAGCTCCACTCAGCCATATTGCCTCCTTTTTCAGTATAACTATTACCATTTAAGTTGATGCCTATCATTCCTATGGCTCTTTTTTTCTTCTACTACATATATATATAGTATACAGTGTTAGTATCTTAAAATTTTACATAAACATTATCATTGGATATATTGTTTTGCTGACCCGTAACACTAGATTGTTGATTAATAAAGATACTTTTCATTTTCATTGTGTCAGAGTTTCCATTGTTTATTCATACATCCACAATTTATCATTTTCCTATGCAAAAGCAATTAGATTGTTTCCATTTTTCCTGCTATTTAAAATCTTGCTATGTGGCTCAGTGGTTGAGTGCCCCCGAGTTCAATCCCCTGAACCAAAACAAAACAAAACAAAACAAAAAAACTTGTTGCAATAAATGTTTTTGAACATGTCCTCTAGGGTTCCTGGTCTTAGACGGTTTTTTAAAAACCAAAGTTGAGATAGAAACATAGAAATGTACTTTGCCACACTGTAGATTTATTCATTCACTCAATATATTTTATCATAGATATTTAGAAAATCCTGTTTATTTTAATTCTTTATTTTTCTTTTTAGTTATGCATGACAGTAGAATGTATTTTGACATATCATACTTCCCATTCTTGTGGTGGTATATGATGTGGAGTTACACTGGTCATGTATTCATATATCATATATGAACATAGGAAAGTTTTATCCGATTGATTCTATTGTTTTTCTTATTCCCTTCCCCTGCCCTGCCCTTCATTCCCCTTTGTCTAATCCAGTGAACTTCTTTTCTTCCCTCCCCACTGCTTACTATCAGAACATTTGGCCTTCAGTTTTTTGGGATTGACTAATTTCATTTAGCACAATACTCTCCAGTTCCATCCTTTTGCTGGCAAATACCATAATTTCATTCTTTATGGCTGAGTAATATTCCATTGTGTATACGTACCATCTGTTGAAAGGCACTTGGGTTGGTTCCATAGCTTAGCTATTGTGAATTGAGCTGCTATAACGTTGATGGCACTGTTTCACTACAGTATGCTGATTTAAGTCCCTGAGGAGTGGGGTAACTGGGTCAAATGGTGGTTCTATTCCAAGTTTTCTGAGGAATCTTCATACTGCTTTCCAGAGTGGTTGCATCAATTTGCATTCCTACCAGCAATTTATGAGTGTACCTCTTTCCCCATATCTTCACCAAAATTCAGTTATTTGTATTCTTGATAATTGCCATTCTGACTGGAGTGAGATGGAATTTCAATGTAGTTTAATTTGCATTTCTCTAATTGGTAGTGATGTCAAACATTTTTTCATATATTTGTTGACCATTTGTATTTATTTTCCTATGAAGTGTCTGTTCAGTTCCTTTGCCTGTTTACTGACTGGGTTAATTTTTGGGGGGTGGGAGAGGTGTTAAATTTTTTTGAGTTCTTTATGTATCCTGGAGATTAATGTACCATCTTAGGTGCAAGTGGCAAAGATTCCCCCATTCTGTAGGCTCTCTCCTACAGAACCTAGGCTCTCCTCAGGTTCTTGATTATTTCCTTTGCTGTGAAGAATCTTTTTGGTTTGATACCATCCCATTTATTGATTCTTGATTTTACTCATTGCACTTTAATAGTCATGATGAGGAATTCAGTTCCTAAGCCAACAAGATGAATATTTGGGGCTACTTTTTCATCTAGTAGGTGTAGGGTCTGCCTAGGTCCTTGATCTACTTTGAGTTTTGTGCAGGGTGAAAAATAGGAGTTTAATTTCATTTTGCTATATATGGATTTCCAGTTTTCCCAGCCTCTTCCCATTTGTTGAAGAGACCATATTTTCCCAATGTATGTTTATGGCACCTTTGTCTAGTATGAGGTAACTATTTATGTGGGTCTGTCTTTGTGTCTTCTATTCTGTTCCATTGGTCTTCCTATATGTTTTGGTGCCAATACCATGCCACTTTTGTTACTATAACCATAGTATAAGTTAAGTTCTAGTATTGTGATGCCTCCCTGCTTCATTTTTCTTGCTAAAGATTACTTTGGCTATTCTGGACTGCTTATTTTTTCAATGATTTCATGGCTGCTTTTTTTATTTCTATGAAAGATGTCATTGGAATTTTAAGAGAAATTGCATTAAATCTGTATAGCGCTTTTGGTAGTATGGCCATTCTGACAATATTTATTCTGCCTATCCAAGAACATGGGAGAGCTTTCCATCTTATAAGGTCTTCAATTTCTTTCTTTAAGTGTTCTATAATTTTCACTGTAGAGGTCTTTGACCTCTTGTGTTAGATTGATTCCCAAATATTTATTTTCTTTGAAGCTACTGTGAATGGGATAGTTTTCCTAATTTCTCTTTCAGGTGATTTCATCACTGATGTAGAGGAATACAATTGATTTATGGGTGTTATTTTTATATCATGCTACTTTGCTGAATTCATTTATGAGTTCTACTTTGCTGAATTCATTTATAAGTTCTAGAAGTTTTCTAGTGGAATTTTTTGGGTCTTCTAAATATAGAATCAATTTGTCAGCAAATAGAGATAGTTTGAGTTTTTCTTTTCCTATTCATGTCCCTTTAAGTTCTTCCTTCCTTCCGACTAATTGCTCTGGCTAGAGCCTCAAGGACTAAGTTGAATAGAAATAATGAAAGATTCTTGGGCATCCTTGTCTTGTTCCAGTTTTTAGAGGAAAAGCTTTCAATTTTTTTTTCCATTTAGAATTATGTTGGCCTTGGGTTTAACATATATAGCTTTTACAATGTTGAGGTATGTTACTACTACCCCTAGTTTTTCGAGTGTTTTGAACATGAATTCATGGTGTATTTTGTCAAGTGCTTTTTCTGCATCTATTGAGATAATCTTGTGATTCTTATCTTTAGTCTTTTGATACGATGGATTATGTTTATTAATCCATATGTTGAAGCAACCTTACAAGTGGGATGAACCCCACTTGATCATGGTGCACTATCTTTTTAATATGTTTTTGGATGCAATTTACCGGTATTTTATTAAGAATTTTTGCATCTATGTTCATCAGGGGTATTGGGCTGAAATTTTCTTTCCCTGATGTGTCTTTGTCTGGGTGATACTAGCTTCATAGAATGATTTTGTAAGGGTTCCCTTCTTTTCTATTTCATGGAATAATTTGAGGAGGATTGGTATTAGTTCTTCTTTGAAGGACTGGTAGTACTGACCTGAGAATCCATCCGGTCCTGGGCTTTTTTTGTGTTGATGGGATTTTGATAGCATCTTCAATTTTATTGCTTGAAATTGATCTGTTTAAATTTTCTATGTCCTCCTGATTCAATGTGGGGAGGTCATTTGTCTCTAGAAATTTGTCCATATCTTCAAGATTTTCTATTTTATTTGAGTCTAAGTTTTCAAAATAGTTTATGATTATCATCTGTATTTCAGTAGTGTCTCTTGTGATATTTCCTTTTTCATCATGAATTATAGTAATTGAGTTTTCTCTCTCTCAAATTACTTTTATCTCTTATGTCAGTTTGGATAAGGGTTTATCAATTTTATTCATTTTTTTTTCAAAGAACCAACTTTTTGTTTTGTCCTTTTTTTGAATAGTTTTGTTTCAATTTCATCTCTGATTTTAGTATTTCCTGTGTTCTACTTTGAGCATTGATTTGTTCTTTTTCTAGGGCTTTGAGATGGAATGTGACCTTATTTATTTGTTGACTTTCTATTCCTTAATGAATGAGCTCAATGCAGTGAACTTTCCTCTGAAAACTGCTTTCATCCCAGAGATTTTGATATGTTGTATCCCTGTTCTCATTTCTTCTAAGTATTTTTTATTTCATCTCTGATTTCTTCTGCTACCCATTGGTCATTCAGTAGGGTATTATTTAATCTCCAGGTGGTAGGCTAACTTTCATTTTGTATTTTATTGCCAATTCCTAATTTCAGTCCATTATGATCTGATAGAATACAAGATATTATCTGTTTTGGTTTTTTTGTTTTGGTATTTGCTATGAGTTGCTTTGTGGCCTAAGATATGGTCTATTTTAGAGAAGGATCCATGTGCTACTGAGAAGAAGGTATATTCAGTCATTGAGAGATGAAATAGTTCATATATGTCTGTTAAATCTTAATTATTATTTTAAAAATTTTGTTTAGTTGTAGATGGACACAATGCCTTTATTTTACTTATTTATTTTTATGTGGTGCTGAGGTTCGAACCCAGTGCCTCACATTTGCTAGGCAAGCACATTACCATTGAACCACACTCCCAGCCCCAAATCTAAATTATTAATTGTATTTTTAGTTCTATAACTTTTTAATTTAGTTTCTGTTTGGAGGTTCTATCCACTGGTGAGAGAGGTTTGTTAAAATCACCCAATATTATTGGGTTGTGGTCTATTTGATTCTGAAATTGAGAAGGATTTGTTTGATGTACATAGTTGCTCCCATTGTTTGGGGCATAAATGTTTATAATTGTCTTGTCCTGCTGATGTATAAATCCCTTAAGCAATATGAAGTGTCCTTCCTTGTCCCTTCTGATTAACTTTCGCTTGAAGTCCACTTTATCAGATGTGAGGATAGCAACCCCTGCTTGTTCATGAGATCAAAGTGAAGGATAGAATGCAAGGTTGGTTCAACATCTGGAAATCAATAAATGTAATTCATCACATCAATAGACTTAAGGTTAAGAATCATATGATTACTTCAATAGATACAGAGAAAGCATTTGACAAAATACAACACCCTTTCATGCTCAAAACCCTAGAAAAAATAGGGATGGTAGGAACATACCTCAACATTGTAAAGGTTATTTATGCTAAGACCACTGCCAACATCATTCTTAATGGAGAAAAACTGAAAGCATTCCCTTTAAAAACTGGAATGAGACAGGGATGCCCACTGTCACCACTTCTATTCAACATCGTGCTTGAAATACTAGCCAGAGCAATTAGACAGACACAGAAATTAAAGGAATACGAATAGGAAAAGAGGAACTCAAGCTGTCACTATTTACCAATGACATGATTCTATATTTAGAGGATTCAAAAAACTCCCCTAGGAAACTTCTAGACCTAATTAGTGAATTCAACAAAATAGCAGGATATAAAATAAGCACACATAAATCTAGTGCATTTATATACATAAGCAATGAATCATCTGAAAGAAAAATGAGGAAAACAACTCCACTCACAATAGCCTTTTTCAAAAAGAAAAATACTTGGGAATCAATCCCACAAAAGAGGTAAAAGACCTTTACAATGAAAACTACAGAACATTAAAGAAAGAAATTGAGGAATATCTTAGAAGATGGAAAGATCTCCTATGTTCTTGGATAGGCAGAATTAATATAATCAAAATGGTCATATTTCCAAAGGCACTATACATACTTAATGCAATTCCAATTAAAATCACAATGACATTCCTCATAGAAATAGAAAAAGCAATCGTGAAATTCATCTGGAAGAACAAAAGACCCAGGATAGCCAAAGCAATCTTGGGCAGGAAGAATGATGCAGGAGGGATCACAATACCAGACCTTAAACTCTACTATAGAGAAATAGTAACAAAAATGGCATGGTATTGGCCCCAAAATAGACAGGTAGACCAATGGTACAGAATAGAAGACAGAGACCCACATAAATACAGTTATCTCATACTAGACAAAGGTGCCAAAAACATGCAATGGAGAAAAGATAGGCTGTTCAACAAATGGTGCTGGCAAAACTGGAAATCCATATGCAGTAAAATGAAATTAAACCCCTATCTCTACCCTGTACAAAACTCAACTCAAAATGGATCAAGGATCTAGGAATTAGACCTGAGATCCTTCACAAATAGAAGAAAAAGTAGGCCGAAACCTTCATCATGCTGGCTTAGGACCAGACTACCTTAATAAGACCCCCAGAGTGCAAGAAATAAAAGCAAGAATCATTAAATGGGACAGATTCAAACTAAAAAGCTTTTTCTCAGCAAGGGAAACGATCAATAATGTGAAAAGAGAGCCTACAGAGTGGGGAAAAAAATCTCTTCCACACACACTTCAGAGCACTGTTCACCAAAATTTATAAAGAACCTAAAAAACTTTACACCAAAGATACAAAGAACCCAATCAATAAATGGGCTAAGGAACTGGGCAGACACTTCACAGAAGAAGATATATAAGTGATCAACAAATATATGAAAAAGTGCTCATCATCTCTAGTAATTAGAGAAATACAAAACCACTCTAAGATTTCATCTAACGCCAATTAGAATGGTTATTATCAGGAACACAAGCAATAATCAGTGTTGGTGTGGATGTGGGGAAAAAAGCACACTCATACATTGCTGGTGGAGTTGCAAATTGGCGCAGCCACTCTGGAAAGCAATATGGAGATTCCTCAAAAAACTTGGAATGGACCCACCATTTGACCCAGCTATCCCACTCCTCGGTTTATACCCAAAGGTCTTAAAATCAGCAAAGTAGAGGGATG
>JAJEJO010000192.1:644787-658693 GCA_020662805.1 Glaucomys volans | reverse complement strand
GCACAGATGGTGTGACTCTACTTTGTGTACAACCAGTGAAACAATAGCTGTACTCCATTTGTGTTCAATGAATCAATAAGTAAATAAAAAAAAAAGATGAATGGGAAGAAAAAGTTCCTGGGATAATAAAACTTTACTGCACTTGGCATCTTCCCAGAATAAGTAGGAAGTATTGTGACTGCCTTCCTCTTCTGAAAAGTGCTTTCAGACACAGATAAGACACAGGTCTGCTAAATTAAAGTACTTTTAAGTTGAATTAAGTTAATATTACCATCTCCCTCTCTTACCTCCAACTTTGTCCTATTCTAGCATGTGGTTTTCTCAATGAAAAACCACTGAACATTTTCACCCTCTTCTGGAATCACCATATGCAAGCCGATTAACCAAAAGTTCTAGTAAAAACATCCTAAATTTTGGAACTCAGATTAAAGTATTTATTAAATTACCTACAACAGAAAACACTATTATGCTAGATTTCACTAGCATTTACAAAGGAAATGTTTTGTTCTCATTTCTTAAGTCAGGTTGTTTGTATCAGAATATTAGCTATGTTTTATTGAGTCTCCTGGGTACCAGGTACTTCATGAAGACAACCCCATGGGGAAGGTGGTATTTTTTGTTTTGTGATGTGGAAGTCAAGTTTCAGAGGGGACAATTTGCTGGAAGTCTGGTAGCTGCTGCTAAAAGCACACCAGCCTCCAGTGCCCTGCAGTGCCTCTCCCAAAGCAGAGCTGTCTCCTCACTGGTCCCCTGTGCTTGTGTACTGCATCATGCTAGAATAGTTGGAATGATGTGGAATCATGGTTATTTTGCCAATTTTGAAAGATCACTTTTGAGAAAGATTCTGAAAACTTTAGCCACTTCCCTATTTTAGTCCTGTTCCTTTCATGAACCCTTTCAAGTTAAGATGGGAAGCCCCAGAAGGAATTAAAACCTCATCACCAAGTTTCCTTCTTTAAACCCACCAAAAAAAAAAAAGGGAAAAAATTAAATAGCACTTGTTTTTCTTTTACTTATAAGAATATCGTGTAATCAGTATAGGAAATCAGTAATACAGAAAAGTTGTAAAGAAGAAAACTAATCACGATCTGAAATGACTATCAATCAATCCTTCAGGGTATTTCCTCCCAGTTTTGTTTGTAGAGATAAATTTTTCTCCCTCAGAATTGGACATACTATCTATAAATATTTTTTCACATAACATTAGCTAGTCTCAGAGAATATGGATAATGAGATATTTTAACAAATCTCCTCCTCTTTTCCTCAAAGTACTTCTCTCCAGCCACAAGTTTTTAAGGTCTTTTTCTCTTATTAGCTCTGTGCAACAAGTTCTGGGAGGAAGAGGAACAGTGTCAAGCCCCTAAAGAGCTGACCATTTTCCCAAGGGGACAAAATAAAACATCCATAGAACCAAATGGTAGTGCTGTTGTACTTGCTCTGAGGAATTTGTGGTAGGGAGAGGTGAGATTGGGCTAGATTCAAATAAAATGTTAAATAGAATACATACTGCCAAGCAGAGGAATAAGCAAGTTCAGAGGGCTAGGTGAGCCCAGCATGAGTCTGTTTCTGTGTGATTGAAGATGAAATTCTCATTCTGTGTGTAACACCATCCTTGTGGGCCAACAGCACAGTCTAGTGATACTGAATGAACACAGATGACTTATGCCTGGTTGTGTTCTTCAACTTGAATTGGGACTCCATAGTTTTATATAAGGGTTATAGCATGTATGTTAACGGTAAGGAAGAAAAACTCTTATTTTGAGGATTTATTTTTAAAATAAAAAACTCCTTTTTCTTGTTCTTATTTGTCTCATTTATTTATGTTGGACTTTTCCCTTTTCTTAGATTCTGCACCAGTATTGTGGCTCAAGACTCCAGGGGCCATATTTACCATGGTCGAAATCTGGATTATGCTTTTGGAAATATCCTACGCAAGTTGACGGTGGATGTGCAATTCTTAAAGAATGGGCAGGTATGGTCCATACTGTAAGATACAGAAATCCGAAACAGTTTCTAATCCATGTTAACAATCATTTGGAGAGCCTGCTCACAGAAGTGTATTCTCCCTGTAAGAAGCAAATCAAACCCTTTGAAGAAACAAAACTAGGAGAAAGATGTACATTAATTGTACATATAGGAAGAAGAGTCACTTATTATTGAGCTTGGATTTGAAGAGGTCAATCAGTTTTCCTTAGGGAAGTCTCTTTTGGGATATGATAAGTTGTCCATCTATTATGCTAAATCAGCTCCTTCTTCTGCTTTTGCAGGCTGCTTCTGGAATAGGGACGGGGCCAAGTATTGTAATGGCTAGCGTGGGTTACTTCCTTTATGAACCTGGAGATTTACTCATACCTGTTTTGCAGACTCAGAGACCCAGAGAGGTTAATAACTACTTTATTGAAATAGTTCTTAAGATTAAAGCCTTTGGTGGGTGCTTGATAGATAGTGGTCAAATAATAAATGGACTTTCACTCTTTGAGTATGATTTGCCCACACCACTCTTGTGTATAATCACTAAAAAATTAACCTTATGTTATTTTGCTTTCAGCCTGGTCTCTTTAAAAGCATAATCTGATATATACTATTGTCACATGACTGTGAAAACTTCTAGAGATCATTAATCCATGTTAATTGAATATACAGAGGATATCATTGCTATGAAATAGTACAACATGCAAAAGACAGATTTTGTCTTTAAGGACAAGGACGGCATTCTCTATTCTTTGCATTTAGGGGTTGATTCAGAAATACTAAAACTTGTTTACTAATAACTCATTTAGTCATTTTCTTTTACAAAGGTAAACTTTTTCTCATAAAAATTCAAACAACTCAGAAATATTTAAGGTGAAATTTTCTCCTGTCCCAATTTTATTCCTTTACTTTGCCACAATTAACAATATGAAGTCTAGTTCAAAAACAATTTCAAATGGTGGCAAGCACCAACATAAATGCGGGAAATTTAAAATTGTAATAAGTTATTAAATGAAGGGATAATTATTGCACTTGACTATGTTTTTCTACATTATTCTACAATGAGCAAACATTTGTGTGTGGGGTGGGTGTTGCAGGGGATGGAACACATGACCTCATGTATGTGAGGCAAGCACTTTACCACTGAGATACATCCCCAGCCCTTTCTTTATTTTATTCCCCCCCCCCAATTTTTTATTGGCACATTATAGTTGTACATGCTTATGGAATTTGTTGGTACATCATTATACATACACACAATATACAATGTAACAATATAATATGACTGATATCACTCCCCATTTATTTCATTTTGATACAGGGTCTTGCTAAGTTACCCAGACTAACCTTGAACTTGCTATCCTCCTGTCTCAGCCTCTCAAGTCACTGGGGTTACAGGTGTGTGCCACCATGCCTGACTGAAAATAATCTTGTGAATAGAGAAAAGAATAGATGCAATAAGAATAAACTCTTTCAGCTGTCCCCTCAAAAATTACCCTGACAATTGTTGCTTCATTTGTTTCTGTTTGTCCTGGAGCTCCCATGAGAATCAACCCACTGAGGTGACTTCACTGTCAAGATTATTACTGAATCTAGTCAGTTTACACTTGGGTATTAATTTTTAGCAGAGAACTTGTGGCCAATAAATTGTTTTGCTAAATTAAGAACAGGTAATCTACACAACAATTCATTTCTCATTTGTGCTTATTATTCATGATTTTAAAAATATTTTTCTATATAGGACCTCATTTGAACCTCTGAGCAGTCTCATGAAGCTGGCCCAACTCAACATTTTCATTCTTATTTTTCACCTAAGTGGGCTGGGCCTTAAGAGACTAACCTGCCCCAAGTCACATGGTGGAGATGAGGGATAGGCCTTCAGCTCCTAATAGCTTTTTTTTGCCAAATTCAACCTTAGTTAAAATATAAATTAGAGTCCCCTGCTAAGGGTTTGTTTATATTAACTTACTTGGCAGAGACAATTATGAACTACAAACATTTAAAAATAAAGGCCAATTTGCAGAGCTGCCTGATAAAATATCTTACAACATATCTTAATTATATATAATTTGAAACCACAATGTGATTTTGATTTTTAGGAACTTTAATTTTTCAGTCCTTCAGGAGTGACAGTAGTGTGAGGGCCAGTGTGTCTTGTGGTGACTGTATACTTACATTTTTTGGTTTCATATAATTGCTAAAAGGCCTTTAGTAGTAATGGAGGCTTGCTCCTATTTCATGGCTGTGAATGGAAATGGGGAAAGTCACAGAGGCCCTTAGTAAGTCTAGGGGAGAAAGTCACTTAGAAAAAAGGCCACTGCCTTCTCCCTTGTAATTTAGCTACTTTACCCTATGTTCACAGCCAGACGAGGTGAAGAAAAATAATTCAGTGAAAAGTGTTACTAATTTAAGATTAAGCTTTCTAAAGAAAAATATTAACCTAGGCTTAATTTATTTTTCAAAATATAAAGACATCAGTTAACCCTTGGACAATATGAGCTAAGCACTATTCTAAGTACTTCCTTGAAAATAAATCTGGTATTGGAATTAACTGCTGTACCTTGACTTTTCTCCTGAGATATTATAGTGGTATGTTTTGATCACTGGAGGTAGTTACCTTAATTTAAAGTGGGGTGATTCCTTTAAAATGGGATAATCATGAGGGCTAGATGAAAGATATGTCAACTGACTTTTTAAATATTTAAAATTTAAATATGATTCTAATTGGTGAGCAGTCCCACTTGTTTCCTCTAACTTCACAGAACTTATCAAATGTGTGATATTTATCTCTTATAATCAAGTCAAAACCAGTTTTTAAATCAAACACCATTTTCTACTTCTGGGATGGGGCTTATTTGTACATGGATTCCTAAAATAAGGTTTATGGGATTATAAAAGAACCCAGTTATGTTGAATACAGTTATTTCAATACTATACTTTTAAACACATTAAGTAGTCAGATTTAACAGTGAGTCTAATAACCACCATGATTTCAGAGTAGGGACAACTGTGGGAGGTAGTATTTCAAGGTATCTTCAAGGCATGTGAAAATACCTGCCATTTCTACCAGTGACAGAGTCACCATCACTGTCGCTGCTTGGTTTGTTGTACGCCTTCATGACAGAGGGAGTTAACTTTCAGTTAGAGGTTAGTGAAAATAAAGATGTACTTTTTTCCCATCCAATTCATTCCACTAAATTCTATTCATGGATCCTCAAGGTTAAGAAGGCTATTTTAGAGTCTTTAGAATCTTATTCTGCTAGGAAAAAAAAATCCAGGAAATTATGGGACAAAACAAGTGATTTCAATGTATGTTTTGTTGGAACATTAAAATGATACCTTGTATCTTGATTTCAGATTGCATTCACAGGAACCACTTTTATTGGCTACGTAGGATTATGGACTGGTCAGAGTCCACAAAAGTTTACAGTTTCTGGTGATGAACGAGGTAATCAAACTTCTGAGCCTTTTTCACCATATTCCTGTTCAGTTCTATCCAGATATTTCCTTCACTCAACAGAGTATGTGGAAGAACATCTACCACTTGACAGGGACCTTTGTCCTAGTGGGGGGAGAGGGTCGGCAGGCTTGGAAGCAATGAAGATGATCTCAGGTAGTGGTAAGTGCTATAAAACAAAGCAACAGAGGAAGACAGGGAGCATACAGGAGGGCCAGGGAAGCCCCCATCCAAGTGATCCCCAGCCATTTCTGCAGAAGCTGCTGCCCTTGCCTTCCAGTAATTCTCTCTCTACCCAGCAGCTGGAACCGTCAGGTGGTTGCCCTGTTTAAAACCCACTGCAACTCAGAAAGGCAGATGACATGTGATCTCACTTATATATGGAAGCTAAAACTTTGAACTTGTAGAAGAGAGGAGAATGGTGGTTACTGGAGGCTGGGGTAGAAGTGAGGAAAGGAGAAACATTGGTCCAAGGGTGCAAAGTCTCAGTTAGCCAGGAAGAGTAAACTCTGGTGGTCTGTGGTCACTGGTGACTACAGTTAATAATGCACTGTATATTTCAAAATGGCCATGGGTGGATTTTAAATAGTCTCCCCACCAAGAAATAATAAGGATGTGAGGAGATGGACATGCTCATTAGCCTGATTGGTTCATTCCACAATGTGTGCAGGTATCAAAACATCACATTGTACCCATAAATAATTTTTTTTTTACTGTCATTAAAAAAACTCTGCAGTGGCTTTCCATTTCGCTTAAAACAAAGGTCCTGATTTTGACCCCAAGGCCTACTTGATTACCTCCTGTACCTCATTTTATTCCTCTTTCCCTTCCCCTCCCTCTACCTGCACCTCACTGGCCTTCTTTGTCTTCCTGATGTCTGCCCTGACACCCATGCCTTCTGCCTGGAATGCCCAACTTACTTAAAAAATGCCAACAACTCAGGCTCTCCTTAATGCTTCTCTCTACAGGGGACTTTCCTCATTGCTCACAATTACAATAGCCCCTTTTAATTTATTACAGCAATCAAAATCTTGTTTATTTAGTGGTATTTTAGATTTTATTGTTGCTGCTGTTGTTGTTGTTTTGTTTGTTTTTACTGTTAAATTCCAAGGTTCTGGTCCAGGTCAGCTTGTGGCCCATCGATATTCAATGCTTATTTCTTTTTTTCTCCTAATATAAACTTTCTCCCCATTTTTTAAAAAAAAATTTAGTTGTAGATAGACACAATACCTTTATTTATTTATTTGTTCATTTTGGTTGGGGAATACTAGGGATTGAACTCAAGGGCACTCAACCACTGAGCCACATCCCCAGCCCCATTTTATATTTTATTTAGAGACAGGGTCTCACTGAGTTGCTTAGTGCCTTGCTTTTGCTGAGGCTGGCTTTGCACTTGAGATCCTCCTGCCTCAGCCTCCCAAGCCACTGGATTACAGGCGTGTGCCACTATGCCCAGGTTATTTATTTATTTTTATGTGGTGCTGAGGATTGAACCCAGGGCCTCACATGTGCTAGGCAAGCGCACTACCACTGAGCTACAACCCCGGCCCTCTCTATTTTTTAATGGCAGAATATATATGACATAAAATTTGCCATCTACACCATGTTTGGTGGTATTGAATACACATAATGTTTTACATCCATTGCAAAACTGAAACAACTCTATACGCCTTAAATAAGAATTTCCCCTTTCACCTTCCCTCTAGTTCCTAGAACAATTATTTTACTGACCAGGTCTACATTTTTTTTTTTTTTTTTTGGTCCCTGGGATTGAACCCAGGGGTGCTCAACCACTGAGCCACATCCCCAGCCCTTTTTATATTTTATTTAGAGACAGGGTCTCACTGAGTTGCTTAGGGCCTCTCTAAATTGCTGAGGTTGTCTTTGAACTTGAGAGCCTCCTGCCTCAGCCTTTGGAGATGCTGGGATTTACAGGCATGCACCACTGAGCCCAGGCATGTCTGTTATTTTGACTACTTTACCTAATGCAAATGGAAGCATACAGTATTTGTCTTTTAGGGACTTGTTTCATTTAACATAATTAATATCCTTACATTTCAACTGTGTTACAGCATATGTCAGAAATTCTTTACTATAAGTCTGAATAATATTTCTATACACATACACACACACCACTTTGCTTATCCATTTGATAAGAACTGGGGTTGCTTCCTTGTTTTAGTTGTTATAAATAATGCTGCTCTGAACAAAGTGTACACATAGCTCCTCAAGATCCTGTTTTCAATTCTTTTGGTTAAATAAGTAGAAGTGGAATTGCTCAATCATTTGGATATCCCACTTTTAGTTTTTGTTTTGTTTTGTTTTGGGTGCTGGGTATTGAACTTAGGGATGGACACTCAACCACTGAGCCACATCCCCAGCCTATTTTGTATTTTATTTAGAAACTAGGTTCACTGGGTTCACTGAGTTGCTTAGTGCCTCACCATTGCTGAGGCTGGATTTGAACTCGCAGTCCTCCTGTCTCAGCCTCCGGAGCCACATACTTTTAGTTTTTCAGGGTACTACATATGCCACGGTGGCTATCCCCTTTTGCATTCCCACCAACAGCATGAAAGTATGTTTCTCCACAGTCTCACCCACACTTCTTGGTGGTTTTTGTTTTGTTCTGTAGTAGCCACCTTAATGGGTGTGAGGTGGTCTCTTACTGTAATTTTGATTTGTGTTTCTCTAATGGTTAGTGATGTGGAGCATCTTTTCATATGCTTATGATCACTTGTCTATTTTCTTTTTTTTATTCTTTAGATGTTGATAGTCCTTTATTTTATTCATCTATTTATATGTGGTGCTGAGAATTGAACCCAGTGCCTTACACGTGCTAGGCAAGCGCTCTGCCACTGAGCTCCAGCCCCAGCCCCCACTTGTCTATTTTCATTGCAGAAATGTTGATTCAAGTTTTTTACCCGCTCCCCTTTGTCTGGTACTGGAGATTGAAACCAAATGTATTCTACCATTGAGCTACATCCCCAGCCCTTTTTTATTTTGAGACAGAGGCTTGCTGAGTTGCCAAGGCTAGCTTTGAACTTGAAATCCTCTTGCCCGAGCCTCCTTAGTCACTGGGATTACAGGTCTGGCCCTTTACCCAATTTTGAATTAAGGTTTTTTTTTTAATTGTTGAATTTTAGGCATCCTCTATATGCTGTGGACATTAATACCTCATCAGATATCTATATGCAAATATTCCCTCCAATTCTATTCTTTTTACTCCGTTGTTATCATCTCTTAATGTGCAAAATTATTGTTTTTATGAAGTCTAATTTGTCAATTTTTAAAATTTTGCTGCCACTACTTATTCTTGCATGAATTTTTTTTTTTGTAAATAAATCCCCTACAGAGACTTTTAAAGGAAAATAATCTGGGGAATGTTTTTTAAAAATGTAAGCCCAAATGAAACTTAAAAGTCTTAAAGATATGTTATAAAGACATAAATTCTATGCATTCTTCCCAATATTTATTGATCCACTTCCTTTAAAAGATACATAATTTAATTTTGCCTGGGATAATTAATGTAATTATCATTGTATCTAGGTACAAAAGAATCTGTTTTCAACACTTGAGAGAATAGCTGCATATTTTTGCTCACTAGAGGAACATCGATGTGCACACACATAGACATACGTACAGATGTTTTTCTGTTCATCCTGAAATTCAGACTTAGTCTTTGAAAGCTGGATAGTAGTAAAATCACTATTTTAAAAAATAAATATCCATTTAATAATACAACATACAAATTTTTCTTTTCATCTGATTTATGCTTCACAAATAGTCCCATTTTGCACAACTACTTGGACAACTTTGAAAAATTCCATTGCTAGCCAGGCATAGGCCCCAGCAACTCAGGAGGCTGGACGATTGCAAGTTCAAGGCCAGTCTGGGAACTCAGTGAGAGACTCTGTCAGGTATGGCACACACATGTAATCCCAGAGACTTGGGAAACTGAGGCAGGAGAATTGAAAATTCACAGCCAGCCCCAGGAACCTAGTGAGGCTCTAAGCAACTTAGTGAGATCACTTTTTATCAGCCAGCCTTTTTCCTCCATCAGCTTATAAAATGGAAAAGAAACAAAAAAAAATTTGTTTGTTTTGGTGCCGTACTGGGAATTGAACCCAGGAATTGAACTGGGAATTGTGCCACTGATCTATACCCCCAGTCCTTTTTATTTTTTATTTTGAGACAGGGTCTCTAAGTTGCCCAGGCTAGCCTTGAACTAGTAATCTTCATGCCTCAGCCTCCAGAGTAGCTGGACTATCAGATGTACACCACCATACCTGGCAGAAATTAATAAAATTTAAGAAAAAAATATTTTAATGGTGCTTGAATAAAAAACTTGTTCCTTCTTCAATTCGGCAGATAAAGGCTGGTGGTGGGAGAATGTGATCGCTGCCCTTTTCCAGGGACAT
This sequence comes from Glaucomys volans, assembly GCA_020662805.1. NCBI lineage: Eukaryota > Metazoa > Chordata > Mammalia > Rodentia > Sciuridae > Glaucomys > Glaucomys volans. Next base: position 648,847 of record JAJEJO010000192.1, on the reverse strand, counting down.
TCTCCAATCAGCTGGCTTATCCGCACTGTGAGTATATTTATTGTTGAGCCCATCTCACACTAACTTCATCTTCTAAACTGTGTTCTCATTGTGATGTCATTTAATGATATTGCTTTTAACGTAAGAAGGTTCTGAAAAGAATAAGCCCTTAAATGTTTGCAAACTGCATATAAACCTTTCAATAGTAAGTATCAAAGGTAAACAAAGTTAGGAACTAATGAAAGTAGCAAGAAGAGGTTTTAATCAGTAATATACTACAGTTAGAATAAGGACTTGGATTTGAGCAGAGGTGACTGGGTGTTTCAAAGGAAGAATCAGGGAATAGAGAAAGGGATAAATGGAGGCTTAGTAGAGTCAGAGAAGGGAAGAATTCTGAGGGGAAAGGAGGGGTTGTCCTTGTGAAACCCATCTGGGTTTGCTAACTGGCCTTAAAGAAGTTGGCCTTAATGAAGCTTCTATTCTCCCACCACGGCTGGGAGACAAGTGTGTTATTTTCAGGTGTTGTCTGGAATGAATTCTTTTGATGGCCTTGAGTGACCTCAGACAGGCTAGGCGCTAAGGTCATCTTAGGGATGTAGCCTTGAGCTGACAGAAACTGCTAGTGTTTGTTCCTCTTGATAGGCCAAGGTCAGGTCAACCAGAAGAGGGCTCAGAGGAGCCCTGCTAGAGTTTGTTCAGGAGAGAATCTTTATCATAGGCTAAAGTTTTCCACTGCTTGAGATAAGAGATCAATTTATGTTCTTCTATGAGTGTAGATATATACACTCCTTTTAGAATTTCATTTACAAATATCTGAATTAATGAACCAAGTGCATTAGAAGTTAGCTTTATATACCAGGAAAGGAACATCTGTTTTATCCAAGTCTGTTAAATGAGCAGCATTCCAGACCATACATAGCTTTATTTGACCATAAAAGGCCCACTTTCAGGAGCACATCTCTGGCATCAGGATCTGGCCCTGCCCAGCCTTTGCCCTTCACTTTCTCACTGCGCTCCAAATCATCTGCCTGCTGTCCCCCACCCCCGCCACCCTACCTCTTGTATTTCTTTCAACTTGTTGCGAGAGCACTCCCTAAAGATGCTGGAAAACTATGCATTCATCACACATTCTTTTTTTTTTTTTTTGACAGCATGCCTTTGTTGTATTTTCTTATTTTTATGAGGTGCTGAGGACCAAACCCAGTGCCTCACACATGCTAGGCAAATACTCTGCCACTTAGCCCCAGCCCCAGCCCTCATCACACAGTGTGTGACAGATACCATTGCCCTGTGTAAATGCATGAACGCACAGATGGTGTGACTCTACTTTGTGTACAACCAGTGAAACAATAGCTGTACTCCATTTGTGTTCAATAAAAAAAAAAAAAAAAGGTGGAAAACTGTGAAATATCCAGACCATTATAAATGTTCACATTTAAGAATAAAACATTATTTAAATCAATCCATTGGAATCAAAATACTACAATTTTTTAAAATTTTATGTATAATCTGCATACAATGAAATGCACAGATCTTAAGGCTTTGGTGAACGTGTTTGCACAATTGTGTGCACCCGTTTATCCATATAACCACCAATGAAATAAGATATGGAACATTTCCAAGTCCCTGGAAATTTCCCTGGTGCTTCTTTCCAATGCATTCTCAACTCCCTGCTCCATGCAGCCCTCACTGCACTCTGCCCCAGTGATCTATTCTTTGACATTTATCACCACAGACAAGTTTGCCTGTTCTAGAATTCACTCTACTGCAGTGTTCCTGCGCAGATCAGCTCAGAAGGAGCACACATGAAAGCTGAGGATTTTGAATGTGATGCCTTGACTACCCATGCCATAGAACTTTGGAATTCTTCATGGACCCTCAGGGGGTACCAGAACAGCAGTTAGGCTCTCCATTCATATGTATTCTTTCATCCCAAACTTTTGCTAATAAGTCCATTGAACTAGAATTCTCTACCCCACACCCTGGCCTCTCCCTGCAACCACCACTTTCATAATCTAGTTCAGCTCATGTGAAGCTTCCATGGAATGCCTCTTCCACTGTCCTGGGAGAGGATGGTTTCCCTGCAATGACTTCTGTTATCTTGCCTTCTCCAATGCTAATACTTATTACACTGTGTCTCCATTGCCTGGTTGACTTTTCTGTCTTCCTTGGAAGTTTGGGGAGAAAAAGAACCAGGTCAGTTATATTCACTGCTCTAGCCCCACTCCAACACAGGGCCTCATATGCAATTGGTTCTCAAGAAGTGTCTGTTGAAAGAGCAAATGAATGGAGAAACATGAGGCATCCTTGGAGACTGAGATCTGCCTGGAAAGCACCCAGCTTGTGTTTGGTGAACCAGACCTGGGACTTGCAATAGTTCTGTCCTTTCATGAAGAATTCTTGCTGCTTTTGGCCCCCACTGCAGCTGAGGTTCCTCCCACCTCAGGAAGATAAGTCAAAGTAGTTCAAGGTTATAGCTATGGTTTAATATATCAGGGGAAAGTGCTTTGGACCATTTTTGTTCATCATTGGGTGTGGACCATTCCCTTGGATGATGTTGCCAGTGCTGGTTTGTCTTTTTATTCAGACCCTGAGTGAGTCAGAAAACTTTGAAGCAGCCGTTTACAAGTTGGCCAAGACTCCCCTCATTGCTAATGTCTATTACATCGTTGGTGGCACATCCCCCAAGGAGGGAGTGGTCATCACCAGGAACAGAGGTGGCCCAGCAGACATTTGGCCTCTAGATCCTTCGAATGGAGCGTGAGTAGAATTAAAGACTCTGGTCATTTTGTTTCAGATCTTTGTTTTTAATAGATGAAAATGAGGTATTTTTATTTTTTTAACATTTCTTCTATAATTATATCTAAACAACTGTGGATAAGACAAGATGATGTGCTCTGTTGTAGGTGGTTCCGAGTTGAGACAAATTATGACCACTGGAAGCCAGTACCTAAGAGAGATGACCGGAGGTAGCCTTCCATATACTTTCTGGTTGGCAATGTTTTCTTGTGGTCGAGAATGTCCCCCTTCTACCTCAGGGACTGGAGAGACCTACAGGTGCTGTCCCCTCCTAGAGAGTGCACTTTTTCCCCTCACCGGTGCCTTGTCCAGGGTAGGGAGTGCAATGTGTGGAGGAGTCATGGAGAGGGCCCTTTGGTAATTGGTGGGATTGGGAAGGATGAAGCTGGCCTCATGGCTGGGAACCCTGAGGCTCACCACCAACCCCACTAATAACTCACCACTGTGTGACCTCTGGGATCTCTATGCACCCACCTGTAAATGAAAGGAGAGGGCCAGACTCATGGACTTCAATGTAAGATAATTTTTTGAGAATATTTCCCTTAAATAAATAAATAATCCAGTTGAGGGCCTTTATTGTCCCTTGTAATTGTGAAAATTCTATTACTTATTGTGGTTGCAAAGAACAGATAACTGTATACTTCATTTGCCTTTATTGCCCCATGTTTGGTGGCAAAGATTCTGAAACCTCCTTGAGCACAGGGACAACAGGACCACCTGCTGAATGAGTCCCACCGTGGTGGTCTGGACCAACACAGCTAATATGCATGGGGGCCAGCGTCTGTTTTGACATATGGGAGATAATGAGACAGGGCCTTGGGTTGTGTAAAACAGACTAACAACTGATGGGATTCAGGGTTTCCTGAAGTGCCTAGTGACCTTTGACAGTTGTCCTTGCAGAACGCCTGCCATCAAAGCCCTTAATGCCACAGGGCCGGAAAACCTCAGCCTGGAGACGCTTTTCCAGGTAACTTGTGTCCTGACATCCGGCTTACCCCGGATGTTTGGTGTCTTTGTTAATAGTGATGAAAAAAAATTCTCCTCTGAAATCAAACAAATTTGGTAGATAAAAAAGTTATAGTAAAAAAAAAAAGTTATAGTAAAAGTTAAAAACCTTTTAAAAAGTTACATGACATTTACTGAACTTTTTTCTATAGAGGTTAGTGTTCCACCTTCACCTAGGTTTTTATTCGCATTAAAAGTAAGTAGTAATATATATTTATTGTTTAAATTGTAATATATATTTATATTTATTGTTTAAATTGTAATATATATTTATATT